>JAVXUP010001907.1:0-177974 GCA_033070095.1 Escallonia herrerae | reverse complement strand
CAGTTTCCATGCCTGTGATGTTCAAACTTGTGTGAGTATCACTTCTTTTCCGATAGGCATACGAGGTATTATCATCAGTGCCAAGTATAAATATTCCTGAAGCTTGTATGATTTTTATACATTCTTGTCTCATGGAAGATAAGTCTAGAGTGAGAAAGTGAGGATCTCCTAATCCCTCAGGCCCCAGTGTCACTCTCTCAAACCAACCTCCCCCCCCCCCCTCCCCCCGAAGCAAACATTCAGGGGTCGAGTTTCTCGTGTTTGTGTGTGTGTTGTTTTCCTATTTTAACGGGTGGGTGGGGGGGGGGGGGGGGAGTGCTCTTTTGTGAGGCTCTGCCCCTTCGATAATCAAGGGTCTTTTGTCCTTCTTGCGCCCCCTCCTGTCTGACACTTTGATTGGGGGCTATTCTTGTTCTTGAGTCTGCATAACATGATCAAAGTCTCTTTTTATATGTTGGGGCAGATCAAAATTGGAGTCCCTGCTCAGTGAAGTTGGGGCCTAGTTGCAACCAAGTTGAGGTTTTCAGGGTCTATGCCTGTTGACACTGATGGAGTCTAGCGTAATGGTGTTGGTGCAATTCTCGTGCTGTAGAACGAGGCTGCAAGGATTTGGTATTTGTTCAGTAAGGTTGCTTCTTTGCGACCTTGGAACTCACTGATTCGAAACATGGAAACAAAGTTAAGACTGTGTTTATCTATTTCTCTCGGACCCATTGGTCGTGGTAACCCCTGGCAATTTGGCCAGCTTTTTCTGTGGTAGTTGCGGTGTGTCGAAGGGTATCATATGAGCAGGGTCCTTTGTCTGTGGTGGTGGGGATTTCAGTGTTTACGGATTTGAGTTGCAAAAGAGCGTGAGAGCCGCTTAGACGGTCAGGTTTGTGGAGATGTTCAGTCGACATGTGTGGAGCCCTTTAAGCAGATATATGAAGTTAGCAGCTGGCCTTTGGAATAACTAATTGTTCCAATACTGGTGCCTGGCCCAAATAGGCTGGAGCCATGTTCATCCTTGGCAGGTTTGAGTTTGTTCCCGACCCCAAGCTTGTTTGTTTCAGGCCATGGCTCTTTGGGTTTTCTGTTTTTGGGGGAAAGTCCTAGTCGCTATTTTGTTCTCCTTGACTTTTTTGCACTTCACTGTGCTTGGTTGTGTCTACTGCTCAAGATATCTTCCCTCCTCATTTTTCTCTAGCTCTTTATGGGTTCACAACCAAATTCAGCTCCAACAGTCAAGGGAGGTTACTCCTTGTTGCATGTTTGTATATTGGTGATGCATCTCTGGGCTTGATGTTGATGCAAGCATTCTGTCAAAGGTGGTGAGTGCCCGAGTCTGTGTTCATGTAATCCTACATGTTCTGCTTGTTTTGATGCTTTACTTAATGGTTCAAGTCTCTGTGTTTTCATTTCACCACCATTACTACGGTACAAGTATCATCTATCTTATTACACTTACTTCATATTCGATAACATGCCTACTCTGATGCGTGCGTTGCAGCAACATTTGATATTCAAAATTGAGGACGACTTTGTACATGTAGATCCATGCTCCTGTGTGGTTAATGGTACACTTAGCATAGAGCGAATGAGAGTTGCAGTGGCATGCTTGTACTATTCACAACTCCCTCTGGATAAGAGATCAAAGGGTAGGCAATAGAACTCTGGTATTGATGCTTCCTTGCATATGTTTACTGGTCATTACAATCTTGGAATCTATTAGCAGATTGTTGAACTTGAAAATTGACATTGCTAGAGATAACAAGTTGAGAATAACGCTGGTAGAGGTAGCATAGGCTTATGAGAATGATAAAGCGCTTGAACGTGTACATTTGTATTTGTAACCTTGAGTGTGCTTCGTTGAATGCTCGGGCCGATGTATACTTTGTCTTTCCGTAAATACAACAATGCACCAAATTTAGGCTGAACACGTGTTCACTGCTGAACAAGTTGCAGCAAAGAAGCTATATCATGCCAGTCAGCCGTTATCAGTTAGTGGAAGGCCTAGAGTGACAACCATTTTTTTATATGACTATTCTTGAGTCTCAAAATTATTCATGGATTGTTTGGTATGCTTTTAAGTTATTTTGCAAGACTCTGAAGGGCATTGATCTGGAGAATCCTACTGTTAGACATTTACCATCCGACATGTGTCTGACTGTATAATCCCGCATTACAAATTGGATTCTCTATATACTCTCACAGATTAGTTTTTCACTGCCTCTTCAGGACAAAAGCACCTCGAAATCAGTTCAAGGTCTTTTTGTTTAATGAGTACTTGAAAGGAGTGAAGGGCCCAATTTGAATATACCATATTTTTAAGATCCGTTGTCTCATTTTAGCATAGTGGACAGCAAATTCATTAAAAAGACAAAGGAGAGCATTTTGAAGTACAGGGTGCCCACAGGTAATTTGTCCAGTAGAAATTACAACAGAAAATAAGGAAAAGAAAGAGGAAAGACATTCTTGGATTGCATGCATGCATCAGCTGCTGCTTTGCCCTCATTATGTTACAAAAAAGTCATGGCCTGCATCAAATTTGCTAATCTAATTGCATTTCCTTGTTAGGCCTTTTGCCCATCATTCAGCATATGAAGTGTGGTGAACGAGCTCTTGAATCCTTGGAAGTAGTTGATGATCTAAAGGATCTCTTTAAGCGAAAAGGTTGGATTGACGTCTGCATTGATGGTATATCCTGTGCACACCTGTTTTGCATTACAATGATGTCATAGTGATCTCTCTCCCTCCCTCCCCCACATATACACACTCGACACGTGTTCAGCTTAAGAATATTGCCACAGCATGTGGCCGCATAAAGAAGGTAAATTCAGTTTCTCATGTTTCTTATTCATATACAATGTGAAGCAATCATTAGCTATAAACTACACAGTTTCTTAGAATCTCAACTGGATAATACTGCGAATGCCTAAGTTCACACCCTCATAATCTTGCCCACCTCTTTTTTTTGTTATTATTTGCTACCGCATTTTTTTAGCGACACTCAAGTTGTGGAAAACATACTAGGGTGTTGATAGGCTTTTCCAATATCTTCTTTCGTTGGTACTTACATAGTCATTGAAATTGTGATTGTAATAGTGAACTAGATTCCCGGTTTTGTGAATTAAGATTGTTATTCGCATCTCACACAGCAAGAGAAATATATCTTGAAGACATAAAGCATGCTGCCACAAAAAGTGATCTAATGACAGGTTACTAAGTACCGTCTACAACAAAAACATTAGTTGCTAGGCAATTGGACGAACAATGTTTGTCATGCTCGAACACTTCCCCAAGCCCTCGCTTGCACATCAAGAGACAAATCAACGATAAATAAATTAAGTTGTGGTATCGGAACAAAAATGGCACAAATAGATATTGGGCCAAATGCAATTGGGAAGAGTTAACCCCAAGACCTTCTGAAACTGAAGCTCTGGTACCAAATCTAAGGGTTTTGTGCATGAGATTTAGGTACTGAAGAAGGAAAGGGACATATACTTGAAAGGTTAGATTTTGTCTTATGTTGTATACAACTGACAACAATGATTGACTTTACAAGTCTAAATTGCCACTACAATGATCTATAACGGGCACGAGCATAAAACAAGTAAATGTGTACTTAGGAAACCTGAGCTACTACTAACGAGTATTTAGATCCTGATTCACCAATTTAGGTTTCAAATTTCTAGAACAGATGGAGAAAATAGGAAGATTGAAAATCCCATAGCTAAAATGGGGATTACTGTTTCAACATTTTAATAGGTATGTAGCAAAGAACATCATCCAGCACGCATGTTCCACACTGAACTGTACCTGGTTGCAGAGTTGATTTCTGTGCATTTGCACTTCATTCCTTCGCAAGTGTATACTGAATGGCATTGTACAGCACGCATTTATATAGGTTTGACATGATTAGTCTAAATCGTAGCTTTATCTGCGGGAGTAAAATATCACATCTCCTCATTCTGGCTACCATACGTCCTTCCTAAAATGCTACAGTGAGTTGTCTTTTCTATCTCGGATACTGAACATCTGTGGATTAACTTTTTTTCTCATTAGATTTACTTGAATATTTCTGCGTATATGCTTGCTCATTTTCGATCCTGGGTGAAGGTTTAGTTTCTTGTGGCTGAGCTTATTAGTGCTGTTACAACTTGCATCCATTCCTGAACTTTGTAGTTGCCTGATATTGCTGGTTTGACACCCTTAAACTTGGCTTATTTGAGTATAAGCACACAGAAATATACTGTTTAGTGATAATCACGACTGTCTACATCCTGTTGGAGTGATGTCACCAAGTCCTTGGTCTAGCTTGCTTTGTTGATGTTTCGAGTAACTGCGGTTGGCATTTATAACAACTCTCTACCAATCATTTTTGTTTTTGATCACACCATACGGAAGCAATAATATGGTCTTAGTCTTTTGATCTTAAGAATGTTTGCATGATTATATCAATCCATATTTTGCTTGTCCCCTAAACTCACTATAGTATTCTCTTTAGGTAACTTACAGGCTCCCAGTTGCATCGTAAATTTGAATGTGAATTGCGGATAGATAAGTGGAACTTTTAGTGAAAATGATTGGAGAGAATAAGGACTATATATGTGATCCTTGAACAGCATTCGGGAGAGGGGAAGTCTAGATTGAATAAAGATGGAGAACTGATGAATATGGTTATCACAGCTTTTCAGCTATAATCACTTCGATATCTTTGATTAAAGGAGAAAGTAGGGAGAATCATTCATGCAATAAGGAGTCCCCATCTTATGTTTTGCATAATCCGATAATAGCTTTTATATATATAGATACACACACACACACATATGCATGTATGTGTATGTGTGTGTGTGTGTATTGTAATGGATGACTGTCTGTTCGACATCGAATTACCAATATTTTCTGTTGCTTGTCATATGCTCAATGTTAAGTATGTGGCTTAATTTGCTTGCAGATTGGGTACCGAAGCGTCTGATGAAACTGTACATAGACTGTTGCAAGGAGCTATCTGAGCCACCGAATTTGAAATTGCTTGAGAAGTTGTATATCCTGGAGGTAAGAATAGAGGTTCGATGTCATCCTGTATTTGATGAAAAAGAGTTTGTTTGGTTTTGAGTCCTGAAAATTTTGAGGAGAAGATTGATTCTCAAAGGTTATATCCCATTGCCTAAGCAGACACGTAAAGCAAAGCAATGCAGGCGAAGCAGGTACAACTATCCACGCAAAGGCACTGCTTAGCGATAGGTGTATCTGCTTTGGCAATAGGAATAGCATACCTCAAATTTTTTTAATTCCCTTCTTGATATATAATTTCCAGGTCTCAGAGGATGAAGTCACTGTGTCTGATTGTGAATTGCAAGATGTGTCTGTAGCTCCGTTGTTCAATGCCTTGCACATGCACAAGCCAGTTGCTCTCTTAAACCTTTCTCACAATCTTTTAGGTAATTGCGTTCTGGACTGAAAATACTGTCTAATAATGTCCTTATATAGTATCACTCTCGAAATCTTTCTTCTGTAAAAAGAACATATGTTAAACAATTCACTTGTATTTTATCTGCTATACATTTGTCTGCTATCTGCCAGGAAATGAAACAATGGAGAAACTTCAACAGGTATTTATATCCTCGAGTCAGAAGTATGGTGGTTTGGTTTTGGATTTGCACTGCAATCGCTTTGGTCCAACTGCTCTATTCCAGGTCTGTATTCCTTCAATGTGCTTAGAGGGTATCAGTTTTCCTTGTTTTTTATTCTTTGAGATGCTGCATTGCAGATACACTGGACTAGATGGGTATACGTGTATACATGAATGTTATACCTCAAAAATCAGGATGAAAGAACATAAAAAGTTGTTGGACCTCATAATGATCTTAATTCTTAAGTGAACGTAAAAGCTGCCAAAGTCATATATGCTCCTCATGCCAAAGTTAAATGAAAACAGAAGCTGCTGGAATTAGTATTACATAAGCACGTAGTAACCAACTTACTCCTTTGAGTTTCACATCTGGCTTTTCTTCCTTTAAGTTTGCTTTAGCTCTATAGCTTACTACGTGCAAATCCTTTACTTTCTTTGTGTATCTGTTCTCTTACTATACAGATTTGCGAATGCCCTGTTCTATTTACTCGATTGGAAGTGCTTAATATATCTGGAAATCGGTTGACTGACGCATGTGCATCTTACCTGTCCACCATCTTGCAAAATTGCAAAGGTACACTACAATTTATATGTATATCTGTTTTTAGTAGCTATTCAGGAATTGAGTGGGGAACTGAAAGTTAATAATTGAGCTAAGATGTCTGAGCTTTTTCTTCATATGTTTCTCTTGCTCATATATTACATCACCTAAGTGTCTAATTTGTAAAAGGTTGGTTGTAATGAAACTTTAAAAACTAAAGATTCAGAGTATCTTTCTCTAATATGGTTCCGTTATATTTATGGATTCCTAAGTTCCAGAGATAGTTTCTTTTCTGCTACTTATGGGAGTTCTTCTTTTGTAGCCCTTTATAGCTTGAACATAGAGCGGTGTTCTATCACATCTAGAACAATTCAAAAGATTGCTGATTCTCTGGATTCTGGATCTGTACTAGCACAACTATGTTTAGGTAAGTCAGTTTCAAGAGGTAGAGAGTCTACTTGATGATGTTTCTTTTTTTTTCCTTAACAGGTTTTAACTCTCTTGTTAACCAGGATACAACCACCCAGTATCGGGAAATGTTATAGTAAATCTATTGGCTAAGCTTGCTACTTTGAAGAGGTATCTGTTGTTTCAGATTTTGATGATGCTTTTCTGTAAATAGATAGGCTTTCTGGTGGATAGATATGAATAACTCTTACAAGTGGCTGTCTGCAGATTTTCAGAACTAAGTCTGAATGGTTTGAAACTAAGCAAACCAGTGGTAGCCTGCCTTTGCCAATTCGCCAAAACCTCATACTTGTCTGAACTGATGCTTGCTGATACAAGTATTGGAACTGTAAGTCAATCTACCTTTCAGGTCTTTATATTTTTGCCAGATGCACTAGCTGTTACAGTTCTGCTTAATGTTACTATATGGTGTCCTTTGCAGGATGGGGCATTACAATTAATGGAGTCATTGTCCAATGAGACTCAGGAACTGGTGAAACTTGATCTATCGTCTTGTGGACTGACATCTCAGTACATTGTAAGGCTCCATGCTGAAAATTCATTGATCAATGGTATTCTTGAGCTGAATCTTGGAGGGAATCCCATCATGCAAGAGGTTTGTTTTTCAATGTTTTGAGTTGGAATACTACTTACAACTGCAACTCCTAACCTCGCCCCCTGCCCAAAAAACTGATACTTTTCTGTTGCACTGTACTTGTTTTCTGTATACCTCTTGCTGCTTCATAGGCTTACAGAGGTCTTCTAATTCTGTTATAGCGCAGTTATAATGTGGTACTCCAATGAGGCAAGAAGTTTAGGGTGGCTTCATTTTTTTATATTGTAAGCGTATACAATAATTGGTGGGCTATAAGAGCTTACACGAGCTTTTCTGGTAATACCCAAAAAACAACAAAAATGCTCCATTGTATTGCTAAGAATCTGACTGGAAGTACGAATGCAGGGTGGCGATGCGCTGGCTTCACTACTCAGAAATCCTCAGTGTCCTCTAAAGAATTTGGTATTGTGCAAATGCCAACTTGGGCTTGGTGGTATTCTTCAGATACTTCAGGCACTCGCCGTGAACAGCTCTCTTGAAGTGCTCAATCTAGCTGAGAATATCAATCCAAATGAGAATTCTAATTTACATCATGACTTTGCAAGAGTGAAGGAGAGATCAAACTCCTTGCAGGCTGATCTCAACCTCTTTGAGTCTACACTTAAGGCATCCGCATATGAGGAGGTTGAGACTGCTCAGCAAGAGTTGTGTGCAGTTAACACGGACTCCAATCAGCTTAAAGTTGCAGATAGTGAAGATGATGAAGACAGGGAGAAACCTTCCATATCTGGTTTTGATGGCAGTTGCATGGGCTCATTGAAGAAGAGTCCTAATTTATGGTCCCAATTCATTCAAGAGCTTTCAGGTGCAATTAGCACGGCAAAGCAGTTGCAGGTACTGTATCTTAGTAATAATGGTTTCTCGGAGCAAGTTGTAGAAGCACTGTATACTGCATGGTCATCAAGTTCAAGAGCTGGTTCAGCTCAGAGGCACATCCGCGAACATGCAATTCACTTTTCCATGCAGGGTAAAAATTGTTGTGGCATGAAACCCTGCTGCAGAAGGATTTGATTGGCGCCATTAAAATATATAGTCAGCTCAGCAGATAAAGGTAAAAGAACCCTGGTATGCATCTCCGTGTTTTATTGATGTTTTATAGTGGGATGGAAGTTGAGAAGGGTATTACTATAGATTGACACAGAGCAATGCAATGAGAACATGGAAAGGAAGTCTGTAAGAATGGGGACTACAATGGACTTCTGGTTTTGCTTTAAAGATTTCTTGCCTTCTCATAACTTGATATTTGTTGATAGCGTTTTGATCGAAAATGGAAATCTTAGGACAATGCAGCTTGATATGCAATAAAAACCTATCTCAGCTTTTTGGACTGTTTTTGAAGACAATCTATTCTGTCTTTTCTTTTCTATTTCAGTCGTGATTAAGCTGGAAGTGCATGGGTGAGCAAATGAGCAATTACTATACAGGAACCTTCCATTTGTTCCACTTTCTGTAAGAGGTAAACTAGCTTGAAGACACTTCCGGCTTCTACACTTCCCTTTGAAGGCAAAAAGGTTTACCACATTTTTACAATCAGAAAAAATGTTAGACTTTGCTGAAGCCATGATTCTTCAACCGCAGGACTGCTTCCAAGATGGCCAGAGATCTTCATGTTCTGTAGTGTATGCATCTGTGCAACTAGCTGCTGTACTGATTTGCTGATGATCTTGCATCACCGCAAAACCTACAGCTTCTTTTGCGTACTTCTTCCATGTTGAATCTACTTGAGCTCCCAAAAGTCGGACACCTCGTAGTATCTATAAGGGCTGCAAACTTATGGTTTAATAGAAGAACATTGAAGTATCAGGTTATGCCTTTTCCCAGGATTGTTAATAATTTGCTTACAATCAGAAGGATTCAGGTTGAATGTTTTGGAGAACTCCTGAATTTCCAGTTCACCAAATGGCCCAGCAAATAGCAAAGATATGAACGAGGGATCACCATCCGTTTATGCCTGTTCCCAGGATTCTTGATAAATTGATTAAATTTTAGGAGGGTTCAGGTTGAATGTCTTGGAAAACTCCTCTACCATTGCCCTGCATATAGCGAAGGAATGAACAGGGATTTGCTTGCCGTCTCTTGAAGATCTTACTTTCTTTTTTATGGTGAAGGCGAACCTTTGCTAAATATCACGACAAAGTACCAAGGCATTAAACTAGAAAGGAAAATCCCAAAATCTTTTTGAAGGGAAGGTAGAAGCATTGACAAACCCTGACACTAGTAATATTCTCACGTCATCTGAGCCGGAAACCTTCTTAAGTTCTAATCAGCAAAAAATTGGCCGTGGAGACCACAAGCTTTTAAAAATTAAAAAAAAAAAGGAAAAATAAAAATCTTATGGACTTGGGTAGCTTAAAGAGTCTTAAGTTTGGAATCCTTTTTGTTGGATGTGAACTTTTAGACATGATGACCTGGTTGGGTCTAGCTAATGATGCCAGCATGCTCGGCTGGTATTACGGTCCAGATGAACAACGATATCAATATTTTAAGTTGAGTTTGAACTTTAAAATTATCGTAGTTTAGAGTTTGACATTTCAAATGGTATTTATTTGTTTGTGGTTGATACGTGTATTCAATTTAATGATTAGAGTAGTAAGATTACTCTAAAACTTTGTAAAAAGTAAAAAAAAACAAAAAAAGGGAAGAAGAAAAGGGATGAATAAATTGGAAGGAGTATTAGACATAAGGACAAAAAGAAGGAAGAAGGAGGAGGAGAGCATAAGAAGAAACATAATCATTTTGGGCGTAGGGCTGCAGTGAACTAAAAGGCCCACATACGCTTTACGATAGTCCAACTTTCGTAAAAAAAAAAAAAAAAAAAAAGTTTTGGCTACCATTAAACTCCTTGTTTAACGATAAGTAGTTTACACGTAATTTTGAAAAAAAAAAAAGGTTATGGCTACCAGCAAATTAGTTATAATTTCGTGTAATCGCCTTTTGTATGTGGAGGCTGAACTTGGTCCGGTGCTTTGTTTTACTTCTTCAGTGGCTCTTGCTCGTTTCTTTTCTTCAATTGCGTAGGTGTTCTGTTCTTCACCGGAAGCTTCTTTAGTTGCTTGAAATGGCGTCCGATACTTTTTAGTCCATGTTCTTAGAATCCTCTAATACTTTGGCTAGATATGGCCGGCTTTTGCCATTAGATGAAGAGGTTGTGGATAGCCGCCAGTCACTTTGGCGTAACACTTCAATCGAAAAAATAGTTGATGTGCGTTCTGTTTCTGTTCAACTCCTTCAACGAGTTGTGGATGCCTTTTGGAACCTCCATGGGGCTATGGTGGTAGAAGCCATAGGAGACCTCTTTGCTTTTCATTTCACGGTTCACTATGATATGGAGGTGGTCTTGCAGGATAATCCCTGGAATGTTCGCAGTGCTCTTTTGGTATTACAGTGATGGCAACCGTTTTTAGCAATTAAACAGGTTGAGTTCTTAGCTGTGGACCTTTGGCCACAATTACACTGGGTACTAATGGAGCTATTCTACCATGATGTTGCTTAACTTATCGGGAACACGTTTGGGCAACTATTGAATGTCGACTGGTCTGCTCGCCAGCAACACCATCGGGATTATTTTCGGGTTTTGGTGATGCTAAAATTGGATGATCCATTGATTCCGGGTGTGGTTCGTACGACTCATTGCAAATCGCATTGAATTCAAGCAAGATTCGAGAAGGTATTTTGTGTTTGTTATCGATGTGGGGTTTTGGGTCGGTCACTGTTTGGATGATTGTCAAATTCCATTGCACGTGGTTCGTGATTTGATGGACATTGCCTATCTCTGTTATACTTCGGCCAACAAAATTACTATGGTAGCTTTGACGGATGAACCGTGCTTCATAGCGGCATTGCACTCGTTTGCAAACACAAGTTGGAATCGCACAACACAAAACGCTTATTGAATCTGAGAATGGTCCAGATTTGGTATATGGCACCGATCATGGGTCTAGTGTGGAGAGTGAGCTTGATTTAGTCATTGACAGAGATGGTATGTGTGTTAATTCGGCAAATTCTCAAAAAAGCTATTTGGTCTCCAATAGCTATTTCTTGGCAACGAGTTCTTGCTCTGGCTTCTCCGATTCTGACGAGTCTCAACTAGAATTGGGCGCCGCCAACAACGATATTGCGCTCAGAGACGAGGGAAGGACGGATGGTGACTTGGCAGATTGCCACTTGTTGTATGGCCTCAGTTCACGTGGCTCTGCCATGCAAGACAACCCACATGAGTCAACAACCCCAGCTGTTGAGTTAATTAATGTCACCTGGCTACCTTATGACTTTCGACACTAAATTGACCTTATCATCCAGGGGATTAGAGGAATTTGTTGGAGAAGAAGCTTCTGTCTTGGATCCTTCCTTTGTTTTATCTGGGTCTCTAGGTGGGTTGGGCCATCAACCTGTAAGAGAGCAGATAGACCGTTTGGATGTCACGAGCCTTAACTTGTTAATTGGCCCAGTTGGTCTTGAGTCAGCCCATAGGACTAGCTTAGAACCTCATTTAAATGTTAGTCTTGCCTTATGTTTGGATCAGTATGGTAGTATTTTTCCTGGCCGAAGCACTCATCTAAGGAATATGGGTACCAATTCTTTTTTAGGAGTTATCTAATGTGTCAGATGCTTCTCCCACGGCCTTTCTGTCATTTGTTCTCCGGGTGCCCGAATTTTCCTCTCACTCATCTACCGAGGAATTCGAAATGGAAATGGATGATGTTGGTAAATGGCTTCAGTCTGTGGAACCTCCTGAAGACACCATGCCTCTTGCTTCATCTCTTAATCAGACTGATCAAATGCAGATTTCTTCTCCCTTCTCAGCTTCATCAAAATCCTCAGTTTGTCTACCCCTATTCATGAGGATATGGTCTTTATCACAAAACACTCCCGGGTTTTGGGCAGTTGTTCGGTTAGGGAGAAAGATGTTGGTGTTCCTATTCCCCATCTACACTCTTTGGTCCATCGTTTGATGCTTTTAATCCCAGTTTAAAAGTGACTACCTCCACTGGTTCAAGTACAACATATTCTGTACCATCGGACTCAAATAAACGCCGCAGAGAGGATAGCTTGACTGCGGAGGATCTGATCCTTAAGCTTAAGTGCCCAAAATGTATGGACCTTTAATCTTCCAGCTTGCCTCCAGGTTTGTCTTTTTCAGTTGATTTTGTATGTCCTTCTTAGCTGGCTTGTTTTCCTACTGCTTTGGATTGTACGATAGCTGTGGGTGGGCATCTCAAATTATTTGGGGGATTAGCGTAATCTTTCCTTAGCTCTTCGGATTTGGTGATTGGGCCTTACCAATCACAGGTGACCCAAGAAAATTCTCTACTGGAACTGTGGCGGCTTGAGTCAAGCTGCCTCGGTTCCTTTAGCTAAATTTTTTATCCGTAAGTATAATTCTGACGTGGTTTTCCACCAAAAGGTTATATTCTAAAGTAGGTGATCTGTTACGAAATTTGGGTATTGTACATTTTGTGGGGGTGGACCTTTTAGGTTTAAGTGCTGGTCTTTGGTTAGGTTGGCTCTTCTTCTTTCCTTTAGCTGTAGGGCTTTTGCATGGAATTTTATTCTCATGACCTGGCGAGGTCTGGATGCTTTTTTGGGATACTATGGCTTCCTTTACGGTCACCCTCAGGTGCATCATTGTCCTGCCATTTAGTGCTACCTCTCCTCCATCCTCTCCTCTCTGCCTGATCCTTTTTGGATTAGGGGGAATTTTAATAAGGTTTTGTCGCCCTTTGGAAAGACCGGTCATAATGATGTAGTCATTCCTGGTGCTCGGTCACTTTGTGACTTCCTTGAATCTTTTGACTTGTCAAATGTTCGCTGGGAGGGGCAATCGTTCACTTGGGTGAGAGGTGCAGGGCACAAATTTTTGTACGAAAGGCTTGATCTGGTAATGGTCTCATCTCCTTCAATAGTTCATTACTCTCAAGCGGTGGCTACAAATTTAGCTATTCAGCGCTCAAATCGTGCGCTGATATTCTGTGATACTAATCCTCTTACTTCCAGCTTTCCTCTACGTCATTGTTTTGAAGCCATATGGTTTTATCCCCGTAGATCTATTTTGTTATTAGCGATGTTTGGGCACTCCCTCCCTCTGGTTCTCCCCTGTTTCAGGCTATGTGCAGGCTTAAGATCTTGTTGCGAGTTTAACGGCGTTGGAGTAAAGCTCGATTTGGGACTTTAACACATCGGATTCAATAGCACCTGGGTTTCTTTCAATAAAAGTCTCGACTCCCTTAAGATAGCAGTTGCCCAAAGGAGTATTTTCTTTGATGCAAGCTCGACTTTCTACTCAAATGTGAAGGCTTTTTCTGGGCATAGCGAGCAAAAATTAATTGGTTGGACAAAGGGGGGACTGTAATACAAAATTGTTCCATGCCTCTACAATCTTTCGATAGCGGTCCAATCAAATTATTTCTCTCAAAGATGATACCGGATTTGTTACTTCAAATGAGGCTTTGGTTTGAAACCTCATTGTTAATCACTTCCAGTCCTTGTTCTCTTATGCTGTTCCATCCCCCCCCCCGCCTGTGAGTTTGGCTCAAGCTTAGTTTTTCTTTCAAGTCATTTCTCCTACTCAAATGGTGATTCTTTCCCAACCCTTTACGCTAGAGAAAATTAAGCGCATCGCTTTTCAACTGGGAGATTTGAAAGCTCCGGGGCCTAATGGTATACCTGCCTTGGTTTATCACCGCTATTGACCTATCATGGGTTCCCTTGTCACTAAAGCCATTCATTCTTTCATGAATTCTGGTCACATGCTCAGCGAGGTTAACTGTACTTTCGTCACTCTCATTCCTAATAAGTTTTTACTAGAAACTGCGTGAGATTTTCAGCCAATAAGCCTTTACAATGTCATCTATAAGCTGATTTCCAAAGTGCTTATCACTTGCGTGACCCCAATTATGTAACATTCCAAAAAAATTTCATTTTATTGAAAATTTTTGGTTTAACCTTGACCTGATTAGCTTTGGAGTCTTTTTGTAATATTAAAGAGTTTTGGGTTAATTCGGGGAAAAATAACTATAGTTTGGGGGGGGGGGGGGGTTAGTAGATTTTCTATTAGGACAAATATATATAGTATGACTTATAGGATCAGCCGTTTCATATGTGTTCTTCTCCTTCTTACGTAAAATCCCTAGGAGAAAGGTGGTTATAGGTCAAAAAAATTTTGAATCCTCGTATTAAGCATACACCCAAACTTTGATAAGCCATAATTTGCTCATATGATACCCAATTTAGGTAATTCAGGATCAGCTGTCCCATATATTTTCTTCTCCTTCTTACGTAAAATCTCTAGGAGAAAGGTGGCTATAGATTAAAAAAAAATTCAAATCTCTGTGTTGAGCATACACCCAAATTTTGACAGGCCATAATCAACTCATACAATACACAATTTAGGAGATTCAAAAGCCTAAATCGCCTACTTTTTTCAAGATATACAATTTTGTAGAAGAAGTTGAATCCATTTAAGATCATCTTCAGGTCTAAAATAACATTTTTCCAAAATTAGACAGATTTCCTGTCTAGGTTTTCAACTAGCCCTAACTTTCTCATTCGATATCTGATGTAGGTGATTTAAATTCCTAAATCATGTATCTTTTCGAAATCTACAATATTTTATAAGGAGTCGGAGTTCTTTTGAGATCGTATTCAAGCCAAAAATGTTAATTTTCTACTCGGACATATTTTTTTAGGTATGATCCTTACCATTTTCTCTCGAATTCAGCCTTGTTGGTGTTTTAAGTGTTATATCGTGTGTGAGTTTGGTATTGTTGTGTGTGTGTCCCATGACTGAGTTGTGGCTGTGTTTGATGAGGAAGAATATAGAGAGTAGCAACTAGAGTTAGGAATAGGGTTCTTAAGGAGGAAGATGATGTAAATTAAATTTTTAGCAGGCAGTCCCTGTTTTGATTTTTAGAAATCATTTAGCGATTGATTTAGTTAAAGTGAAAAGAAGAGACTATTATTATTTTTAGGAGATCTACCTTATTGAATATTGTGAAACTTTTTGTGTCTTCAAAGGGCGTTAAACACTACAAGAAGTAGGGGCTTTAGTGATCGCAGACAGTGGTCGCTAAAGGTATAAAATCGGTCGTTAAAGGGTTTAGCGACCGCAGGACAGCGGTCGCTAAACCGGTCGTTATAGGCCAGGTCATTAAATTTTAGCGACCGCTTTTTGAAATTGGTCGCAAAATTTAGCGACCACATTGAGGGGGCGACCGTCTTAGGCGGTCGCTAAATATTTTTTTTGAATTTAAAATTTTAATTTTTTAGTATTTTTCAATTAAATATTATTATATTTTGCGACTGAAAGGCGGTCGCTAATTATTTTTAAATATTATTTTAATTACTTTTTAAAATTTATTTTTTTGAAATATTAAATTTAGCGATCGCTTTTATTTCGTTTAGCGACCACGATGTGCAGTTGCTAAACCTGATTTTTCAAAAAAAAAAGATTCAGGTCAAATAACCTGTTTAAAACCTATCGCAAAACTAATATCAATTCAAAAGCAATTCACATCCAATCCAAGGTTAAATCGGTCCAAAAATCGATTTAACCTCAGTTGAAACAGTTTTGAATGAATGCGTTGAAAGCTTTCAACGCATTCATTCAAAATCGTTTCAACCCTTCATTCAAACAACTTGTCGCATTCATCAAAGTAAAGATAAACGTTACTATATGCATTAAAATCAATAAAATTCATACAGTTAAGTACCGATGATCAATTCAAAATAATAAAAACAATCAATACATAAACCAAGCCCCTATCTAGATCACTAGTCGGCAGACCGACCAACCCGTTCATCATCTTCTCCATTCCTCGATGAAGAAGGCACGTTCGATCCAATAATGTCCTCATCGCCCTGGGGGTCACAGGCACTAGGATCAGTACCGCCCTGCACGAAGCCATACAAATGATTCAACATCATATATCAAATCAAGATCACATATAGAATGACCAAAATACATAACTACTTGAGAAAATTTGTATTACCTGAAGTCTGGGCTCGGGCAAAAGAAAACCGCCTTGAATCATCATCTGAAGGTGCACATCAAACTTTGTGTTGAAGCGCGCAGCCTCCGAAGCATCCGTCACATTTGCCCGAGGACCGCTACAACTGGTCTCGCCTGACGACTGAGGTCTGCCGAGTAGCAAAGATTGAGCGGACTGACGAGGGTGGCCGAGTAAACGGTCCTTCCTAGGACCCCCAGTAGCGTCTGACCACAACGAGACCTCATCAAGTGTCTGGTTATCGTCTGCCTGGGAGTTGGCCTGAACTCTTTCTCTATATAAATTATGTATAAGAAAACAACGAAAATGTTAGAGAAATGCTACTGGCCACAACCGCGAAGAATGCAATAAGAATAAAAAAGTAATACCAGAGTTATGTGCTCACCGCAAACTGCTCTGTGCTCTTAGACACCCACTTCCCATCACTGTTTTGGTGAGTGCGCTCAAATTGGCGGAGCCTCGTAGAGGGCCTTCTCTCAGGGTCCTCTTCTATCAACCTCAGCTCGTGCACGACAAATGGATGGGAACTAGCACTATGCTTCATCTTCTTCTCGCTATGAGTCATCTGCCTCGCTCACTCAGCGTCATCCAGTCTGTTGTACTCCAATGCGACACCAGCTGCCCCCACATGGTTTTGGAGAAGTACTCGGGGTTGTGGTCCCTGGTCATAAATATATTTGTCATACCCGCTCGAGCTAGCGCCCACCTCCTCGCATTGAGCATCCATTTCTTATAGTTCTCAGCACAATGCCACTCCCAGGCCTGCCTCCCAAGTTCTCGGTCTCTGTCCGACTCAAATCTAATGGTCTTGAACATAATTCAACATGATTGAAAAACACGGTTAGCAAGAAAAATTTAGCAATAATGTACTTCTAAAACCGCGAAAGCAAAGCACATAAAAATGTTGCACTCCTTACCAAGAACTTCCCTCGGGGGCAAGTTTCTTGTCTGATTCCGTCCACGACCCCCACGTCGCGTAAGGCTGTGGGAGGTGAGCCTTGATAAGGACCGATCTTGGTCCTAACACAATCCTCAACAAAGCTATTTACAAGAAATCACAAAGAGAGATACATCAATCCCAATATAAGTCGTATTACGTTAGAATTGAGCTTTGAAAATTAAAAATATACTAATTGTTTCAGACATGAGCAGTAATCCTCTGCTCCGGGGTGGCTGGAAGAGGTATCCCGCGGGTGATACCTTGCGATACAGATGAACTAGGCGCTACAAATGATGAAAAAGGAAGACATTATATTTATATATATTGCAACTAATATCTTTCAATTCGACACAAAACTAATATCGTCTCACCATGGTCTGAAGCTACTGATGACGATGACGGCTGCTCGGCAGTAGTCGCGTCACCAATCCTAGGGAGGGGGGTTGACCGTGCCGAAGCAACTCTGCGACGGCCACCTCCACGACCTCGAGGTGCATTGGATCTCGGCATATCTACAAAAAGTGGGAAGTGCAAAAGTTAATTGAGTGTAATTAGTTCGCTTGAATAATAAACAACTTAAACGCAAAAGTAAATTAATAACAATTTAGTTCGCCCGAATAGTAAACAACTTAAGTGCAAAAGTTAGTACGCTAACAATGTGGCACGACCAAGTATAAAAGACAACTCGATTTAATAAATAGTCAACCACCATCAATTAATAATCAAATCAATTTAAATAATAAACAGGGCATGTGTAAAAGTACATTGGCAAGAATCTTCTTGCTCTACACAGTCAATCACTATCACTAATAGACAACGGAACGTCTTCCTCCTCCTCGTCATCTTCGTCCCCTTCATCTTCATCGTCTTCGTCATCAATGTATTCCTCGGAATCGTCGTCGTCATCATCATCATCATCACGGAGGGCTTCAGCATCAACCTCTTCTCCAGCATGGCCTAAATCGCAAAGAGGCTCATCAACAAGATCGTTATTCTCCTGAAGCGGTATCACTATGGGAGAATTATCCTCTTGGTACATCTCAATGAACACATCATCATCAACAAAGCCTCTTTTGGTCTTGATAACAATATGCCAATTTGGATCCTTCCTTGTCACACCCTTTGCATAGAAGACCTGCGTTGCTCGAGCTACAAATACAAATGGTTGGTATGATCCGAGCCTTGACCTCATATTAACATCTACAATCCCATGTCGACTAACTCTAATACCAGCTGTAAGGTCAAACCATCTACACCTAAACATTACCAGTCAATTTCTGCTGCCATAATAGTCTAGTTCAACAAACTCCTCCAACTGCCCATAAAAATCACGCTCATTATCATTATAACAGTCCCCTTTGATCAAAACTCCACTGTTTTGGATTAGAAATGAGATGTGGTTTTAGAATTTATGCACAGTCAGAATCACTCAGGAAATGCATTGTTTCACATTTTTTCAAGTTGTCCATCTGATATCCTAGGATTTGTGAATAAAACTTCCTCATCATATTCACTGCATGTTATATAACATCGTCGTTATATTACGTCCTTGAACTATGAGAATGAGGATATGTACACAACTACTTACATTATGAATGGTGCAACTTCATTGCAATTCATGAGAGCGTACAATGTTGCGGCAATATACTCTCTTCGGATAAATATCGACCACTCCTTGTTCCAAGTGCACGACCAAGATGCTTGAATATGGAAAGACGCTCATCGAATTCTATGTTGACACTATTGTCATTGCGACCAAGCCGATTCATCTTTGTATCAGCATCAGTCTCAAAGTAAAGGGAGCAGAAGTTGGTAAGCTCCTCAAGGATGTAAGCCTCTGCATTTGAACCTTCAACGCAGGCTTTGTTACACACCTTTTTCTTAAGGTCAAACATATACCTATGTAAGAAATAAGTCATTTTCAGTAAACAAATGCATGTGTGCAAGTATGAAATACAATTTAAAGATGGATGGGCGACATCACCTCTCAAATGGATACATCCACCGATACTGCACAGGTCTGTCCACTCTAGCCTCATATGCTAATTGAATGGTCAAATGCTCCATCGAGTCAAAGAATGACGGGGGAAATATTTTCTCTAACTTGCACACTGTCTTAACAATGTTTTTCTCAAGAATCTTAACATCACTCTCTCAGAGCACCTTTGAGCACAAATCGTGGAAGAAATGACTAAGTTCAGTCAATGCTTCATTTACTGGCTTCGGCAAGAAGGTCACGAAAGACAATTAGTATAAATCTTTCCATGAATACACGACAATCGTGACTCTTTAATCCATAAAACCTACAATTAGCAAGGTTACAACAACGTGATATATTAGATGCATAGCCATCTGGCAGCTTCAGCAGTTTAACCCACTCGCACACCTATTGTATCTGCTTTTTATCCAATGTATATATTGCTTTGGGCAAAACCAGCTTATCATTAACCATTCGTGGATGTAATTCATATCGTATACCCATCATCTGCATATCTCTGCTTGCTTTTAAGTGATGTTTTGATTTGCCCTTGACATTCATGATTGTATTAAACACATTTTCAAAAAATATTTTTCTCAATGTGCATAACATCGAGATTGTTGCTGAGAAGGAGCGTCAGCCAATAAGGCAGCTCCCAAAAGATGCACATTTTCTTCCAGTTGTGTGTTTTTCCAAAGTCAGGAAGTTTTAGACTGGCACCACACTTTTTAAATGGTACCGCATCCATGTCAAGGTCCTTTACGCACATATACACTTCCTCCCCAGACAATCTGTCATGTGTTTCAATGCGACGCTCCACAGTTTTATCAAACTTATCTTTTTACCTTCAAAATGGATGATTAAGCGGTAAGAATTATCTGTGACACCCCCAAAAGGAAGGCTTCCCAACGTGCTTTAAGGTGAAAGCCGTACTCACTTCCATACAATAAGGACATGCCAACCTACCGTGTGTACTCCACCCACACAACATACTATATGCAAGGAAGTCATTGATAGTCCACATGACTGTTGCCCTCAAGTTGAATTTCTGTTTAAGAGATGCATCAAATGCTGGGGCTCCAACTTTTCACAAAGTTTTTAACTCATCGATCAACGACCGCAAGGACACGTCTATATTTCTACCTGGGCTCGTAGGTCCAGGAATGAGTAATGATAAAAACATGAATTGCTTCTTCATGCACATGACAGGAGGAAGGTTATACGAGACAATGATCACATGCCGTATAGAGTAAGGTGTGCTAAAGTGCCCAAAAGGATTAAAGCCATCGATAGCGAGCCCAAGTCACAAATTTCGAACTTCTGCAGCAAAAGAGGGGTGTCTGTAATCAAATTCCTTCCATGCCTCTCCATCGACAGGGTGTCTCAATAAATTAGGAACTTTGCTATGGACGTCGCTATGCCATCTCATGTGTTCTGCCGTTTTAGAAGAGTAATACAACCTTTGAAACCTTGGCGTCCCTGAAAGTATCGTAATATCTTCCATGCTATCTTCCTTTTCTTCCCACTGGTCGGTTTATACCAAGCTGGATACTCACCCAAATCGTTGTTCGCCTTCCAAAATAAGACACAATCATTATTTCATGCATCTATCTTCTGGTACCCCAAACCAAGTTTCATCATCATTTTCTTAGCATTATAGTACGTGTCAGACAACTTCTCATCCTCTGGCAACATTTCTTTGTTAAGCTTCAGAAAAGCATCAAAACCTCTATCACTTAGACCATGCTCAGACTTTAAGTTTAGCATCCTTGTCACAACAGATAACTTGGTGTGCTTTGTACTTCCATTCCATATTGGTTCCTCAGAGTCTTTTAACAATTTATAAAACATATGTGCACTCAAGTTTGGCTCTTCTTCCACATGAGGATTACCATCGTTAAAATAGTTATCCCAGTTAATCCCACTAGGCCCAGCTTCCATTACCATATGTTGCTACTGGGAAAATTCCAAATCTCTAGGATTGTACTGTTTGAACTCAGCAGTGATCTCAGTGGGCACTCTCAGAAAAGTTCCCCGTGCTGAGTCCAATTCGCATAGTTACTCATAAGACCTCTACGAAACAGATCAAAAGTTACATCGTTTGGGGTATTTCAACTTAACATTTGACAATTATTGCACGGACATTTAATCGTGTCGTCATCCACAAACTTTCATTGATTCAAAGTAAAGAGAATAAACCCATTCACTCCCTGTCTAAACTCTTCCGATACCTCAATCCCACTTGGAGCAATCCTCCGTTGCATCCAACTTCTATCCACTGACATGATATATATCTCTCATTGCCTGTTGAACCTATACAAGTCGAGTTCCAAACTAACCTTCAATTTGAAATATATATATTGAGTAGTCACTTACAAGCGAGTGTTGATCAGTGTTAATATGGGTTAAGTAGGGATGATTAGTGCTAACTAGGGCTAATCAGGGGTAACTAGGGATAATTAGGGCTAATCAGTGTTAATTAGGGCTGATTAGCCTAATCAATGTTTATTAGTGTTAATTAGCGGTAATTAGGGATAATTAGGGCTGTTTAATGTCCATCGGTGTTAACTAGGACTAATCATTGCTGATTATTGCTAATTAGGACAATTTAGCATTAACTAGGGCTGATTAGTGCTAATTACGACTAATTTGGGCTATTTAGTGTCCATCAGTGTTAATTAGGGCTAATCAAGGCTGATTAGTGCTAATTAGGGCTATTTAGTGTTAATTAGGATCGGTTAGTGCTAATTAGGGCTATTTAGTGTCCATCAGTGTTACTTAGGACTGATTAGTGCTAACTAGGGCTATTTAGTATTAATTGAGGCTTAATAGTGCTAATAAATGCTAATCATTGTTAATCAAGGTTTATTAGGGATAATTAGGGCTAATTAGCCTAATAAGTGTTAATTAGTGCTAATTAGGGATAATTAGGGCTAATCAGTGTTCATTAGGGCTGATTAGCCTAATCAGTATTGATTAGTGCTAGGTAGCACGGACACAGACATTGCGTCCGACACCGACACCGACCAGGACACCCCACAGAGGTGTTGGACATGTGTCTGGAGGTGTCGGGGTGTCGGGGTGTCGGTAGGTATCGGACATCATAGCTCGACTCATATAAAGTGTCAGTGCTTCCTAGGTGCTAATTAGGGCTAATTAGTGTTAATGAGGGATAATTAGGGCAGATTATCCTAATCAATGTTGATCAGTTCTAATCAGTGTAGATTAGCACTAACCAGTGTTGATTAGTGCTAATTAGGGCTAATCAGTGGCAGAACCAGAATTTTACCCCACGGAAGATGAACCTTATTAACCTATTAAAGATTAACCTAATTAACCTAATTACAACCCACCATGTCATGTTTCATTATTGTGTTAACCCAATTAACCTAATTTCAACCCACTATTCAACTAAATCACATATCCAATTGGATCCCATCCTCCATCAACAATCTCAATTTTCAAATGCTCAATGCATAATTAACAACCTAAAATTAACGATCAAATAATCAATGCTCAAATTTGAAAAAAATTGTTCAAAATGCACGTATCCGATATTTCAATCCAATTAGGTCCCATCCTCCATTAACAATCTCAATTCTCAAATGCTTAATGCACAATTAAAAAACCTAAATGCATCAGTTAATAATCACAATTCTCAAATGCACAGAATTTTAGTCACCAAGGCTCATTATCTTGGGAAAGATACTGATATATGACAACAGAATTTCAGTCACCAAAAAAAAAAAGGAACAACAAAATAACTAAAAATAATGGAACGACTGTGTTCATGATGTTATACGCTACAAAATAGTTAATAACAAGCATTGATCAACTACCGATCTACAAGACACAATTTACTTAAATTTCTATTTAGAAATGAGAAATTCAGAATGCATTATGGTTATGTTCATGTAAGTGTGCAATATGTGAGTGGGATGTTAAGTATAATATGCATTCATGGATCATTCTTTAATAGCACAAGCAGTGTGCTATTAGACAATGATTCAACTGCAGCCAAATTCCAATCAAAACCCAATTATATGGTTTTCTTGTTACTTTTGACCCCTAACGCTTACCAACTAGCCATGTGCATATGCCAGTTATACTAAACACTACAAGGAAGCATCTCTCTTTCAAAGAGATTGAGTGCGTCATTTGTACCCTTTAACCCGAATAGCTCTGTCTCTTATCTTATCCAGTTCCCTGTCAATTTCTCAAAATTGTTGGGTGATTCACACTATTGTATGAGATCAATTCTAGGATTTTTCAGTACCTAAAAGTTAGGATCCCTTTGATACCCAATATTTGAAGCTATTTTAAAGTTATATGTGGCCAACTTTACCCTGATATACCATATTGAACCTTGTACAGAAGATTCAACAATTATTTGAAACTAGGGTAGAGAAACTGCTTAAAGTGAAATTTGCAACCAAGAGACCTTCATGGTATGCATGCAGCAAACAATAATTTTTTGTTCTTTATACCTACTTTCAAGTGTTTATGTTTTACGTACACGTGATGCTTCACCAGGATAACAATGTCGACATGTCAAGGGAAGCAACAACAAGGACCGAGCAACAAGAGATAGACCTGAATATCTGGCTATCCATAACAGCATCTTGAAAAGGCAAATGGTGGTAATCGGCATTCCACAACGTAACGGCCGTTGTGGTTGCAGGGGTGCTAGGACTACCTTTCGCGATGTCCCAACTTTGTCCTAAAACCGTACTGATTCTAAAACCTAAAAAGGCATACATAACTAAGTATCTATTTACTGAATCTAAAGCCTAAAAAGGCATACATAACTAAGTATCTCTCTATTGATTCTAAAACCTAAAAAGGCAAATCAAACATCTGTACTCCATCAATCAATTTGCCACAAGCTCAATCCATAAAAAATAAACATCATATCCACTGAATAAATCATACATAATGCATCAATCAACAATGAACCCAAAAATTTTAGCTCGAGCACACGACCCTAGTTCATCAACCAATATGCTACGAGTTTGATCTAGGTCAAAGTAATCACCAAAACTACCAAACATATTAGGTACAATCCTTCAATTAACAGCAAACCCTACAATCTCAACTTAAGCATATGCACTGAAGAGAAACTTAAGTGGAGGGGAAGCAGGGTAAACTCAAGAGCTCCCTAAGCTTATGCTTACCTGAACTGAGAGTGGCAGATGAAAGTTTGTTGGGACGACAACCACGACAGTAATCACGACCGTAGCGGCGGTAGCAATGGGGATTGCAACGGCAGGGAGAGAAAGCGATGAGCTTTGTAAACCCAGATGGAGGTGGCGCCGACGTTGGGTAGATGGCGGAGGATAGGGGTTTGGGGAGAGGTGGCGTTCACCGACGGTGGTAGCGTTGGGCGATTGAGTAGAAAGAGAAAGAAACAGAATAGGGCTCGAAAGGAGGATTTTATACCTTCCATTTATCAACCGCTAACAACGGTAGCAAAATGCAGTCGCTAACGTTAGCGATTGCATTTAGTGTAACGCCCCTGAAAATCTGGAGCTCCGCTACCCCTAACTCCCTGGTCGTTAACTTACCGGATCACATCAAACCTGTTAAATCCTGTTCACTAACACATACTTCAAAAACAGTGAATCTGATATCAACTCAAACTCTTCACATTCAATATTACAAAACTAATAAAACTGGAACTAATAAGATCTAGGTTCTTTACAAACTCAAGTTCTTATAGAACGAGTTGACAAAACTGACCCACGCAGGGGTCTCCCTACACAGTACTGATAGGCTCATCGAGATCTCACACAGACTCTAACCCATTCCTGAACATGCTACATTTGATCATCACCTGCAGAAGAGAGCCAAACAAAGGGTGAGCTTTTGAGAGCCCAGTAAGGTCATACAAGGACTACAAAAGAGATTATAACACGACTCCGAAAAATCCAACCGACGATGATTTTCAAAACACTTCAACGATCAAAACTCAATGATTACCCAAAATGATCAAAGTTCATCAGAAATAGATGCAAAATAAATATTAACAATCAGAACAAAACCCAAAACGATCAATAACAGATCTTTTTCAAGTCATCATTTCCAAAATATAGCAGATTTTTCGAGGGATTGAACTCAAGCACAAATCATTTCAAATATACAATAAATTTAGGCTTGTCAGGGGATTTCAACCCAAGGACAAATCCTTCTAACTAAATACGATGAATATTTGTCAAGGGTTTTCAACCCAAGCACAAATCATTCTAGCTAATAAAATCAAAAATCAATGTTGATCCTGGGCGATTGCAATGCCATTATGGCAAGCTTATATAGTGTACACATGCATGATGTACTAAAATAATTATTAGTCCACTTGGGTACTAGCATGCGTTTCATGCAGGATTCAGCCAGCCTTATACCGCCTCCCCACTAAACAGGTACCCAGGTCAACACAGGAAATCAACAATATAAATGAGTGTTAACATAAGCTCATATCCCCTAAATCAATTCGGGTTCTAATAACAATCACAAATTGATGTAAGTCATTGTTCAGAATTCTAGAGGAAAATCACAAATAAATAGCAAAAATAATTGCGAAACATTATCGAATTTAGGTGCAACAATTTGGAAGAACAGTTACAAACAATTATCAAATTTTCTCAACCCGCAGTACAGGCGGGCATCACAAGATTTCCAATTAATCGATTCAGGTTCAACGTTAGAGTTTTCTAGGCAAGAACATGTTGATATCAATACATAACAAAGAGTTCGGCATTAGCCGTAATTATATCAAAGGAGTACTTACGAGTACAAGCAATCAAATAAGGGTTCGGATAAAATTCCTTACCCAAGGTTCAGATAGAATCTCTTACCTGGATCCGCAGCTAAATTATCATAACCGGAAGTCTTTAGCTTTAACCTAAATGGAATAATCGAACCATTAGAATACAGCCTACAGAACAAAAGTATAACTTAATACAAACTCGCACATACTCTCAAAATGAACCCCTCGCACCGCGTATGTAAAATTACCAAAATGCCCTTGAGGTGTAAAATTACCAGAATGCCTCTCTCAGACTTAAATCACCCAAACGGTCTACCCGTAAGTAGAATCACTTAAATAAACTTCTCATATGTAAATTTATGCAAAAATACCTTTCTTAGG
Organism: Escallonia herrerae; assembly: GCA_033070095.1. Classification (NCBI taxonomy): domain Eukaryota; kingdom Viridiplantae; phylum Streptophyta; class Magnoliopsida; order Escalloniales; family Escalloniaceae; genus Escallonia; species Escallonia herrerae. The sequence goes on along the minus strand of JAVXUP010001907.1, from coordinate 151,689 downwards.
TCAAATTACCAAAATACCCCTTCGGGGTGGTAAATTACTAAAACACCCCCATTACACTTTAATCATCAAAATGACTTTTCCATAATCAAAGTCACTAAAATAATCTTAGTGTATGTAAATTTACTTCAAAATACCTCTTATATTTAAAATTACCAAATACCCCTTCGAGGCGGTAAATTACCAAAACACCCCCGGGGGTTTTTGGAACCGAAAAAATCTCAAAATATCTTTAAACGCTATTTTAAATATCATGATGTTATTTCTGGCCTAAAAAGTATTTTAGAAATTTTTGTTCGAAAATCCTGAACTGGTGTTCGAACTGAGCGCTAAAAGGCTAGTTTCGTGAAAAATACCTATCGGTCTCAGAATGGCCCAAAATTTTAGAATATAAACCATATTAGTAAAATAAGATTTTCCTAAAATTTTCAAACCAAAATAACTTGGTTTACTATGCTAAATAATTCAATAAATTTCTTTAATTGGTACCCTAATTTAGCGCCCTTTGCGGATCCCGAAAATTGCCAAAACATTTTAGAGAGTAGTTCTTATAAAAACAGTGGGGGTTACAGTTTTGCACTTTGTCTAATTTTGGCCAAAACTATTTATGAAAATTAGTTAAAAAACTGCCTAAAGAAATCTCTAGCATTAGCGACAAGTACGCTTACTATTGAGATTATTACACACACTATTACACCTTCTATGCACATAGTTTCTTCTTCCTTGCCTGCCGAGACCCATTCTTGCACACACAACTCTCAAAAACTTACCCACTATTCCTTATACCCACTGAAACACTTCAGTCACTCATTATACCTTGTAAAAACACACCCCAACACATAATAAACATATATACGCACACATCCTCACCCCTGTAAACACACACACACACACACACACACACACACACACACTCACGCACACTCACAGCACACACTGAACACACATAAACTCACACACGCAGACCTTCGGACACCACCAAACTCTCAATCCCCTCCACTTAGTCTTACTTACACATCAACCACCCACAATTTCACAACCGATTAACATAATTCACCCATACCTATGGCTGCCATACACACACTGCACCCACGACACACAACCATGTGCAAATTTATACATTGAAACTCCCTAGAAAAGAAGAGAGATTACCCATAGGACTTTGTTCCAAATTTTCTTCTCTCTTCACCTGCTCCGAGCTCCTTGCTTGCTGCTTCTCTCTTACTCTATTTTTCTATTTTTTTTGTTCTTGTTCTTCTTCACTATTTGTTCTTTTTTTTTTCCTTTTCTTCTTACCCAAATTTCCCTTTTGTTTTCTTTTATTTCTTTTTCTTCCTCCTTATCCAATCTATTATTAAATAGTTTATTTAGCTTAGTCATGCAAGCTAGTAAGTGGTGGCAAATCCTAAAAAAAACATGATTTTCTAAATTATTTTTATAAAATTACAAAAGATCCCCCAAACTTTACATAATTACAAAATAAACCCCAAATTTGTGTAATTGCATTTAAGCTCCAAAATTATTCTAAAAATTCTCAATTTAATTAAATGCCCCTCAAACATTTATTGGCGCTCATTTCATCACCGAGAACATTAAGTACCTTTATGCCCTTAGAGTTTTCCAAAATTACGAAAATGCCCCCAAATTTTCAAAAATTACATTTTTGCCCCAAAATATTTTTAAGCTCCTACACGCTACTAATACCCGAACATTACTTAAATTTATTGCCCGTTTATTTTTCGGAGCACTGATGGTTATTTTAACCCACTCCCAAAGTTAGGGATATTACATTCTTACTCCCTTATAAAAATTTCGTCTTCGAAATTTGCTCGGATATCCTATCACTTATAACATCTAGGTACTACACTTCTGCTGTGCCACTCTAATAACCGTTGCACGTAGCTAAGCTACACCAAATCTTCGTGCCCACGTTAGTTCCTACGAACACCCGAACGCAACAGTTATATTCTAATTGTAATGCTAACTCAGTTCGATCAGATCATCACTCGTGCTCTAACCGTTCCAGTATTTCGTAACAATGACTTGCTAATACGAAACCCACTAAGCTAAACCTACACTGCTCCGAATCCAGCACATAGCCAGCAAATTAAATCAAGCTCTCATACGACAGGCTGCCCCATATTATGCTGATACTATACTAGAGATTATATCATTTGTACAACTTACTTAACGTTGATAAGCTTAACTTTTTAAGCTTAAGGCATATCGAAATACTAAACGATAGTTTTCCCCTGACCTGCATTTACCCCAGCTAACATGGGTAGGGTAATCAATTCCTATAAGCACTTACACCTCGCAATCACCAACACAGATAATTAATCATGACAAAAAGTTGTAACCACCCGACTTTCTCTGCACACTCTAATACCTCAAAACAATGACTCCAAATTATTGCCAAGTTCATCATCGAGAGGCACATTATCCTAATATTGCTATGTATTGCATACTTACGGTCCTACTTACACTTCACAGAATGACGAAAAACTATAACCACTATGGTTTCACCACACACTCTGGTGCCTTATTTCACGAGCCCAATCTATTATCGAATCCGTCATCTAGAGATGCGTTCTCCTTACATAGCACAACATATGAGTTTTTGGATACCTATACATTTATTTTCACTAGAGTATAAGACTCTCTATTACCAAATCACTTCCAATTCGTAGTTACATTTTTACAAAAGTCTCAGTCTTATTTTTCAATCATCTACTTCGAATATACAGTTAAAATCTCTCGGTTCCAAAAGCAAATAATTAGCAATCTATTATCGTGGGTTCAGCCAAAGTTTCATCTTATACCGAATCATCAAATAGCTTATCCAAACCTAATCCTTGTTCCCAAAGTATATTCTCGCTCAGAGATTATTTGAGGCTTAGGAATCTACTTAATCTCATACCCAGGTAGGGGAAACTATACCAATAATGATAATAATAATTACAATCAGGCAATCACAACACAAAAATCTTTAACAAAATCATGCATATTGGTTCTCGAGGTTCACAACAGAATTCTTGACATTCCAGAAGAAACGACGGACATAGAAACAATGATATTAGTCTGGCAAAGCAAAGTCAACCCAACGACTAAGAGCAATCAAAATCGAAAGGAGTTATTGGTCCTTAATAAGATTTGTAGCTTTCCCATGGCCAGTGGGTCAGATACTACCCCATCAAGTCCAATTGATTCGAAAAGACAGATAAATATTCTGAAAATGAATAAGACGTCTCGTCATGAATGACATCTTCGTAGACGTCTCAGCGTAAGCTGACATTCAATTAAGCCGTCCTTGAGTTCAATATGCAAAAGAATGAATCGAATGACATAGTAAAATTTCTAATCCCTTCTTCTACCCTTAAACCAAACTTTCAGTCTTAACACTAGGCATATTTTCAAAACAGTACTCTTACTCATACATCAAATCACCAACTTAACTACTGTTTATACCTTTTAAACTTTCCAGATACTACTAGGATTTTCCCTGACAATAAACGGATGCGTGATTAGCAAATCACCAATTCACACCTAGTATGATGGTAAAACCCTAAACAACAAATGATACGAGGTCCATAGAAGAATCTCTATCCCAAATATAGACTGCACAATCACAGAAAATCTTCAAAACAGTCAAGGGCTCTCCCAATGGAGCATTTATCGCAAAAAAGAAACATTTCACAAGGTACGGGTTCTCACCTTCAATAACTATGCAAAAGTAAATGAGACCAAAGAATACATCGTTCTGAATTCAAACATTATCCGAGCATCTTATGGGTTAACCTATAGAGTACCTGACACCATGGCATCGGACGTAGCAGCACCCCGAGCGGACATTGAATAAAGTCTAACTGATGTCCCGGGGCTCTGCTCTCGTTGGACTTGAGACTGGTGAATCTGCTATTGTCGACCTTGGCCTCTTCCCCAACGAGGACCTTTGCTTGTTGATACGCTTGTTGTAGGTGCAGGTTTGGAAGTTGGCTGATTATTCGTAACAATTGGACAGTTTTGGATCTGATGTTCCACACTGTCGCACCGAAAGCACCCACTGGTAACTCTGTAAGATGGCCCACCGCCGTGATACTTCCTGCACATAATGCATGGGTTATCCAATGAAGTTGACATACTGCCCTGACCAGTACGCCGTATAGGTTCAATTCCAGAATTTGGTGAGTGTCCAAATCTAGTATTCTGGGCTGGTAGAGTTCCTACACCCTGCGCTCCTCCGAATCCCATACTCTGCCCAGGTCTAGGCCCCTGAGTCGATGCTAACCTAAGCTGTTGATTCTGCCCCATCTCAGGGCCTTAGGTACCCTGTTGTACTAACTGTGCAAACTTCCGATGCTTGGCAGCCTCTACAAATTTACCCTGGGAAAACTCTTCCCTAGTTTTCTTCTGTCAATCTCGGTTATGTTCATATCGTCCCTTGTTGTTGGACTTGGATCGCTCCAACGCACACGCCAAGTTTACACATTCTTTATAGCTCGTTAATCGAGCAGAAATCACTTCATCCCTTAATCCTGGCCTAAGGCCCCACTCAAACTTCCGACACCTATCCTCTTCAGTTGGTAACATCCACATTGCAAATCTGGCAAGGCGCGAAAACCTCATTTCGAATTCATCTACCGATTCTTGATCTCCTTGCATCACAACGATAAATTCTCTCAACATTCGTTCACGATAGTTCGTCGAGAAATACCGGTCAAAGAATAATTCTCTAAATTGTTCCCAAGTCATCTCATCCAATTGTTGGCGAGTCGAACTCCTTTCCACCATTTTCCACCACTGTTCAAACTCATCCCTAAGTTTATAGAGAGCAAATTCAACCTTTTGCCTCTCGCTGTAGTGAATGGTTTGAAAGATTTTCTCCATGTCATCAATCCAGTTCTCTGCCTCCATAGGGTCCAATAACCCCCTAAATCTAGGTGCATCTTGTTTGGCAAATTCACCTAAGGTACTCTCATCTTGAGGTTGTGGCTGTGGTTGAACCGGATTCTGTACTCCTTGCTCTTAATTAGCCAGATTTTGTGCCATCATGGTCAAAATCTGGTTCATGGTGTTTAGAACTGCAATCATTGGTTCTGGGTTCTGTTGCTCCTCCCCATTAGGTTGATATACCTCCCTATTGGGGACCTCCTGGCCTTCCGTACTATCTCCGCTTCCAGTGCTACGAGAGCTAGCCATACTGCTACAATGAACAGTGATCAGTGCACACGACACATGTCTAAAGAATAGTATGATTACAAGTTAAAGGTAGACTTCTTAATCTTAAGGCCAGACTTCTTAACTCTACCATCATCCTACCCCGCTCTCATTAACAGGATACCATTTCACATAATCATGTTACCTACACCCTGTAGTTCCATGCCTAAAGATTCATATGCCTATACTTCTAATACCACAAGACCGAACTGCTCTGATACCAACTGTAACGCCCTCAAAAATCTGGAGCTCCGCCGCCCCGAACTCCCGGGTCGTTAACTTAAGGATCACATCAAACCTGTCAAATCCTGTTCACTAACACATACTTCCAAAACAGTGAATCCGATATCAACTCAAACTCTTCACATTCAATATTACAAAACTACTCAAACTGGAACTATTAAGATCTAGGTTCTTTATAAACTCAAGTTCTTATAGAACGAGTTGACAAAACTGACCCACGCAGGGGTCTCCCTACATAGTAGTGATGGGCTCATCGGGATCTCACACAGACTCTAACCCATTCCTGAACATGCTACATTTGATCATCACCTGCAGAAGGGAGCCAAACAAATGATGAGCTTTTGAGAGCCCAGTAAGGTCGTACAAGGACTATAAAAGAGATTATAACACGACTCCAAAAAATCCAACCGATGATGATTTTTAAAACACTTCAAACGATCAAAACTCAATGATTACCCAAAATGATTAAAGTTCATCAGAAATAGATGCCAAATAAATATTAACAATCAGAACAAAACCCAAAACGATCAATAAAAGATCTTTTTCAAGTCATCATTTCCAAAATACAGCAGATTTTTTGAGGGATTCAACCCAAGCACAAATCATTTCAAATATACAATTAATTTAGGCTTGTCAAGGGATTTCAACCCAAGTACAAATCATTCTAACTAAATACGATGAATATTTGTCAAGGGCTTTCAACCCAAGCACAAATCATTCTAGCTAATAAAATCAAAAATCAATGTTGATCTTGGGCGATTGCAATGCCATTATGGCAAGCTTATATAGTGTACACATGCATGATGTACTAAAATAATTACTAGTTCACTTGGGTACTAGTCTGCGTTTCATGCAGGATTCAACCAACCTTATATCGCATCCCCACTAAACAGGTACCCAGGTCAACATAGGAAATCAACAATATAAATGAGCGTTAACATAAGCTCATATCCCCAAAATCAATTCGGGTTCTAATAACAATCGCATATTGATGTAAGTCATTGTTCGGAATTCCAGAGGAAAATCACAAATAAATAGCAAAAACAATTGCGAAAAATTATCAAATTTAGGTGCAACAATTCAGAAGAACGGATACAAACAATTATCAAATTTTCTCAACCCGCAGTACAGGCGGGCATCACAAAATTTCCAATTAATCGATTCAGGTTCAACATTAGGGTTTTCTAGGCAAGAACATGTTGATATCAATACATAACTCAGAGTTCGGCATTAGCCGTAATTATATCAAAGAAGTACTTACGAGTACAAGTAATCAAATAAGGGATCGGACGAAAGTCCTTACCCAAGGTTCAGATAGAATCCCTTACTTGGATCCACGGCTAAATTATCCTAACCGGAAGTCTTTAGCTTTAACCTAAACGGAATAATCGAACCATTAGAATATAGCCTACAGAACAAAAGTATAACTTAATACGAACTCACTCATACTCTCAAAATGAACCCCTCGCACCGCGTATGTAAAATTACCAAAATGCCCCTGAGGTGTAAAATTACCAGAATGCCCCTCTCGGACTTAAATCACCCAAACAGTCTACCCGTAAGTAGAATCACTGAAATAAACTTCTCATATGTAAATTATGCAAAAATATCTTTCTTAGGTCAAATTACCAAAATACCCCTTCGGGGTGGCAAATTACCAAAACACCCCCATTACACTTTAATCATCAAAATGACTTTTTCATAAGCAAGTCACTCAAATAATCTTACTGTATGTAAATTTACTTCAAAATACATCTTATAGGTAAAATTACCAAAATACCCCTTCGAGGTGGTAAATTACCAAAACACCCCCGAGGGTTTCCGGTACCGGAAAAATATCTTAAAATGCTATTTTAAATATCCTGATGTTATTTCTGGCCTAAAAAGTATTTTAAAAAATTTTCGCCCGAAAATCCCGAACTTGTGTCCGGACTGAGCGCTAAAATGCCAGTTTCGCAAAAAATACCTTTCGGTCCCAGAATGGCCCAAAATTTTAGAATATAAACCATATCAGTGAAATAAGATTTTCCTAAAATTTTCAAATCAAAATAACTTGGTTTACTATACTAAATAATTCAATAAAGTTCTTTAATCGGTACCCCAATTTAGCGCCCTTTGTGGATCCCAAAAATTGCCAAAACATTTCAGAGAGTAGTTCTTATAAAAAACAATGGGGGTTACAGTTTTGCACTTTGTCTAATTTTGGCCATATCTATTTATGAAAATTCGTTGAAAAACTGCCTAAAGAAATCTCTAGCATTAGCGACAAATACGCTTACTATTGAGATTATTACACACACTATTACACCTTCTATGCATATAGTTTCTTCTTCCTTGCCTGCCGAGACCCATTCTTGCGCACACAACTCTCGAAAACTTACCCACTATTCCTTATACCCACTGAAACACTTCAGTCACTCACTATACCTTGTAAAAACACACACCAACACATAATAAACATGTATACGCACACATCCTCACCCCTGTAAACACACTCACACACACTCACACACACTCATGGCACACACTGAACACACATAAACTCACACATGCAGACCTTCGGACACCACCAAACTCTCAATCCTCTCCACTTAGTCCTACTTACACATCAACCACCCACAATTTCATAACCGATTAACATAATTCACCCGTACCCACTGCTGCCATACACACACTGCACCCAAACACAACCATGTGCAAATTACTACATTGAAACTCCCTAGAAAAGAAAAGAGATTTCCCCTAGGGCTCTGTTCTAAATTTTCTTCTCTCTTCCCTTGCTCCGAGCTCCCTGCTTGCTGCTTCTCTCTTGCTCTGTTTTTCTATTTTTTTATTTTTTTTCCTTTTCTTCTTCACTATTTGTTCATCTATTTGTTCTTTTTTTTTTCCCTTTTCTTCTTACCCGAATTTCCCTTTTGTTTTCTTTTATTTCTTTTTCTTCCCCCATATCCAATCTATTATTAAATAGTTTATCTAGCTTAGTCATGCAAGCTAGTAGGTGGTGGCAAATCCTAAAAAAAACATGATTTTTTAAATTATTTTTATAAAATTACAAAAAGACCCCCCAAACTTTACATAATTACAAAATAAATTCCAAATTTTGTGTAATTGTATTTAAGCTCCAAAATTATTCTAAAAATTCTCAATTTAATTAAATGCCCCTAAAACATATACTGGCGCTCATTTCATCACTGAGAACATTAATTACCTTTATGCCCCTAGAGTTTTCCAAAATTATGAAAATGCCCCCAAATTTTAAAAATTATATTTTGCCCCAAAATATTTTTAAGCTCCTACACGCTACTAATACCCGAACATTACTTAAATTTATCACCCGTTTATTTTTCGGAGCATCGATGGTAATTTTTAACCCGCTCCCAAAGTTTGGGATATTACATTCTTACCCCCTTATAAAAATTTTGTCCTCAAAATTTGCTTTCGGATATCCTATCACTTATAACATCTAGGTACTACACTTCTGCTGTGCCACTCTGATAATCGTTGCATCGTAGCTAAGCTACACAAAATCTTCGTGCCCATGTTAGTTCCTACGAACACCCAGACGCAACAGTTCTATTCTAATTGTAATGCTAACTCAATTCGATCAGATCATCACTCGTGTTCTAACCGTTCCAGCATTTCGTAACAGTGACTTGCTAATACGAAACCCACTAAGCTAAACCTACACTGCTCCGAATCCAGCACATAGCCAACAAATTAAATCAAGCTCTCATACGACAGGCTGCCCCGTATTATGCTGATACTATACTAGGTAAGCTATTTGTTTGATCCCGCCAGGTTATTATTCATTTAGCGACTGCTAAGATAGGCGGTCGCTAATGTATACTTTAGCGACCGCATTTTCTAGCGGTAGCTAAATGCTGTCGCTAAAGATGCAATTTCTTGTAGTGAAATATTTTATCAATAATGAAAAGTTCCCCATTTAATTAGGGTATCAAATCAGATTAATTTTATCCAAAATTTTTAGGGAACCTTATATTACTGAAATGGTTCAGAATATAAAATTTTGCAGCATTTGAGGCCAATAGTTATTTTTACCAGAATCGACCTCCAAACATTTGATTTTGTTAGCGGTTACGGAATTTTGAGCAAAAATATTTTAAATGATTTTTAGTCCAAAATGACTCCATGATACTAAGACTTTCTAACCTGCGTTCAAAGCAGGAGGTCAGCCTCCCCAATGCATTGGGGTGGACCACACAAATCCCACGGAGGGCTCCTTAGCCCGCAATGTCCGATGTAGCCCGCAAGCCGACTTCACGATGTCTGTCACCCATGCCTGCTCGCTTACTTCGCGACGCCCCCAGCCCGTGCACTATTCTTACATCGCGTGCCCCCGGCACGACACACACTTTTGCGACAAACGTAGCCGCTCCCATGTGTCACTTTTATGACATATGCCCTCGACACGATGCCCTATTCCGTGATAGACACCACCTCGCCCATGCGCTCTTCCGTGTCAAATGCCCCTGACACGCCGTCTATTTTGTGACAGACGATGTTGCACCCTTGCGTCGCTTTCATGTTACGTGCTCCTGGAACCTTATTCCCCGACACCCGTCGCGGCGCCTGTGTTGCTTTCATGTTACATGCCCCCGGGCACTGCAAACAATCGCCTCACTCAAGCACTGTGCTACTAATACAGTGGTGCCACCCGGCTCTCTGGCACGTGACATTGCCCCCATATAACATTGGTCCATCTATTCACCACAACATGTGCCCTTGCCTTGGACGTGGAACATGCTTCTACTTGGTCTCTGAAGTGTGTTTCAGAGTATTTTTGAGAATTGTTCGGAGCCAGGACGACTGAGGGGTGTTTTGGTATTTGCCAACGAAAAGGGGGTTTTTGGTGATTTTTCCTACTGGAGGGCTGTTTTGATATAATTTATTTATAATAAGAATATTTTAAGGATCATATTTATAAGGAATTTTTTTTTTTTTGTGATTTAGAGACGAGAGGAGTGTTTTGGATAATTTTCCATGCGAAGGGTATTTTGAAAATTTTGCATAACAGACGAGGGGTCATTCTAAGAGTAAGAGTGAGTTGGTGCTAGGTTTCAAATATCGTCGAATAAATTGTATTTTGATCATATGATTGTTCCATTTAGGTCAACACTAAGTAGTATCCAGTTAAGAAAAACATAGCGTTGATCGAGGTGAGGAATTTCATGCGAACCCTATTTTATCTCTGAATTCAAATGTTTTATTATGACAATTTTACAAACTTCATTGAACTATGATTATAATTGTCATTATAATGTAACAGATTCTGTCCGAAACCCTATTTTATCAGATTGACATCGTATATCTTATTTTGAGTTGTTTTCGAATTTCATTAAACTCTGGTAGTTTTATTGTCATAATTTTTTTTCCTATCCCCGTGAACCCTAACTTGAACCTTAAAGCGATCATTTGGAATTCTTTGTTATCATCTATTTAATTGATTTGATCATCGTAAAACATTGTGAATTATGTTTATTTATTTGAATTTTGACATGAGTTAGTAAATCTGAGGAGTTATAAGGATGGTGTATATTTTTGGAGTTATAAGGCTGGTGTGTATTTTTTGTTTGAACTAGTACCTAAATGAACTAGTTAGTGTACATATGCATATGTAAAGTGTATCGAGGATTGCTGCGGTGACTTTGCTATAGTGCACTGCTCATACTCAATATTACTATTTTTTTAATTGTACCTGAAATGTTTTGAAATGACTATTGATTTGAGGGAATGAGTTGATATTCGTCCCTATGTCTATATGGAAATGTTGTGATTTCATTTAAAAATCCTTTTAAAAGTTGTTATTTGACTTAATTGTAAAATCATTTGAATTATTTGCTTTTAATCCTTGATCGACCTCACTGGACTCTCAAAAGCTCACTCTCGTTTGACTTCTTTTCTGTAGGTGTAACCAGCATTAGGTTGCCTGAGTATGGATTATAGCCAGTGAAAATTTAAGTTTTAGTATTTTTCATTAGAACCCTGCTTGGTTTAATATTGTTATTTAAAATTTTTCTTAGACTTAGATTTGGTATTTTATTTATGACGGTCAATTGAGAGTATGATTTGATTGACGGTTAGTTGCTTTGATAATGGTTGTTCATTGGGTTGTGAGGGTATTATTGTCTTAGTGTAAATTATCGAGAGAATGTTAACGTTTTGAAAATTGAGAATGCCTTAGTCTCTGGTTGTTCCCTCTCGAATAATGTTCTACTTGCTCAGGAGCTTAATAATTGTTTTACAAATTGCAAGCAAGGCAATGTAGTCCTTATTTCCATTAAATTGGACATAAGCAAGGCATTTGATCGTGTCAGCTGGGAATTTCTTCACCAAGTGCTTTCTCAGTTTGGCTTCCTCCGAATTAGGTTAACCTTATAGTCAAATCCCAGGAGTTCGGCACTCAACAGGGACCAATGTATGAATTATGTCTCCTATTCAATTCTGGTCAAAAGTGCTTCTACGCAACTCTTTAAGCCTAAATGCGACATCCGTTAGGGTGACCCTTTATCCCACTTTTTGTTCATCCTCTGCTCTGAGATCCTGTCATTGGGCTTTGTAGCGGCAGAGAATTAAGGTCATATCCAGGGTATTCACCCAGGGAAGAGATTCCCGGCGGTCACTCATTTAACATATGCGGATAATTTATACATGTTCCTTTGTCTACATCGAAACTTATTTAAAAATATCACTACAGTTTACTAGGTTTTAGCCAACTACTGCTTTATGTCTAGTTAGCTCATTAATTGCGGAAAATCTAATCTCATGATTAGTCCTAATGGTTCTCTGGAGATTCATGACCAGATCCAGCAGGAGTTAAATTTTTAGGCTAACCATGATTTTAGGAAATAGCTGGGCGTTCACTTAGATATAGCGAATAAGAAAAAAGATGTCTTCCTTGATTTAGTACAAGGCCTTCAAGATAAGTGTGCTCATTGGTTAGGCCTTTCACTTAACAAAGCGGGTCGTGCTACTCTAATCCATTCTATCATTTATTCACTTTTCATCCACTATATGTCAATTTATAAGTTCCATATCTGGATCTGTCATCAATTAGATCAGATCCTGGCACATTATTGGTGGTCGATTGACCCAATGAGAAAATCTATTCACTGGCTCTCATGGGCATCTTTATGCCTTCCTAAAAAGTAGGGAGAATTAGGTTTTCAAGATTTACAATTGCTTAATCAAGCTTTCATAGCCAAGCAAGCTCGGGGGAAATCGACCAAACCTGAGAGTTTGTTACTGCAAGTTTTACAAGGGAAATACTTCTCTCAGCCAACTTTCCAAGGTTCTTGGATCTTGCGAAGACTCTTGGTAGGCCAAAGAGTCCTCAGCCATGGCATACATTGGAAAATCAGAGATGTGTACTCTATTTCTGTCTGGATAGATTGGTAGTTGACACAAGTTTTATCGGAACAACTTCAAGCTTTCTGCACTACACAAAATAAACACTGGCATATCTCAAATTTGATCGTATGCAATTCTCATAGTTGGAACTTACAACTTCTTCTACATACATTCTCTTTTGCAATTGTTTAATTGATCCTTCACCTAACCAGATTCTCTTCAGGGACTTCTGATAAGGGTTTTCTGTCCTTTTGCCAATACTAGTTCTTTTTTGAAAGGAGCCGCTTGCCCAATACACCGATGTAGTGTCTCGGAAGAGTCACCTATTTGACAGACTGAGGCAGTGTCCTGAAGGAATCACCTACTTGGCAGAAGGGGAGTCTTTCATGATAGAATAATTAGAGCTCTCTAACGAAGATAGTGTCTTAGAGAGTGAGCCTATCCCGCGGGTAAGTCCTTCTGTTGAACCACTGGGAGCACACCAAAGTAGTGTCTCAGAAGAGTCGCCTTCTTGGCGGAATGGAAGTCTTCATGCCAGAGCATTTTGAGCTCCCTGAAGGAGATAGTGTCCTGGAGGAATTCCCTATCCCCGAGGGTGAGTGCTTTTGTCGAAGCACTGAGAACGTGCCAAAGTAATGTCCTAAAGGAGTCGCCTTCCTAGCTAAAGGGGAATATTTATTTCGGAGCATTTTGAGCTCCTTGGCGGAGATAGTGTCCCAAAGGAGTCACCTATCCCTGCGGGTGAGTCCTTGTGTCGGAGCACTTGGAGCATGCCAAGGTAGTGTTTCAGAGGAGTCACCCACCTGACACGCTAAGGTAGTGTCTCAAAGGAGTCCCCTACCTGACAGGAGGGAGGTCCGCATGCTTAGCACTTGGACCTCCCTAGCGGAAATAGTGTCTTGGAGGAGTCGCACATCAAAGCATGTTCCACGACCAAGGCAAGATGCGCATGGTGTTGTGAAAGAATGGACCAACTTAGGGCGTGTTAGTGTGATAAGAAGCCAATGCGTGCGACTGTATTAGCGGCGCAGCGCATTGGCGCTGCAGACTGTGTGTGGTGCCAACGGCATGGTATTGTGATAGAGAGTCTGAGGGCGCGACTGTATAAGCAGAGCGGCACATTGGCACAACGGATGCTTGCGATGCCGGGAGCACGTGACATAAAAATGGCGCATGAGAGTGGCATGGGTGTTTGGAGTCCGGCGTCGTGCTAGGGGCTCGTGACATGGAGACAATGCTCAAGCTCTGCAATTAATGTCATGGAGACAATGCTCAAGATTGTTGGGGAAAGATCCATAGCTACATTAAAAAATTTGTAAAATAAGTGAAGTACTCTATTTTCTCATAAATTTTCCCCAAATTATAAGTTTTGTCTCCCAAATCATTATTAAAGTATGCCATGCATTTACTTTAATCATTATCTAATTTGACTTACTAAATGTACTTGGTAGAGAAAATCTCTTTCGCACGTATATCTAATTTGACTTACTAAATGCCCTGCCTATTGCTAATCGTTAAAGCAACAGGAGAGAATAATAAAAGTCAAGTGGACAAAGTTACCCTTGGCTCCTCTAATTTTCTCTAAACTCCTAGATCACTCACTCTAAAGTCTAAGATTTATGCAGCCATTTGCATCTTCAAACTTGAACCCAAAAAATACCATCTGTTACCTTGTTCAATGTTGTTGCATCTTTTTAACTCCTTTTCTTTAGCTCCATTTTCTTGGTGGAAGTCATCAAGATCTGTTCGCTCATGCTTCAACAAAGATGAACTCTAAATTGATCTTGTACGTAGGTGTTCACGAAGAAGATAACGATAAGTTGGCGGAACATATAAGTTTTGCCAAGTAAATTGTGAGTCAGCTTTAACCTTAAGTACTTGTTCCAGATTTCAACTTAAAAAACCATAATAGAAGTGCCTTGAATTTGATACTGTCAATTTGACCTTTGAATCCAAAAAAAATGGTTGTTCACCAATGGTGATGGTGAAATAAGTTCAAGGAATTAAAGAATAATTAGTACGTTTCTTTTTATAAAAGCTACTGGCAACCGCCCCCGTTGCTCTGGTGTGATTAGGGTTAAAACAGGGATGATGTAACTTCAGTTAGAATTGTCGAATCAAAATGGGCGCCTAGATGATGCCCCACATCACCTACGCGCTAAATGCCACCTATTGGAGGTAACGGCCAGACCAATCTGCCGTCCAAACAAATATCCTTTCCTTTTATTTGTCTTTCTCTCTCCAGAAACCTTCTTTCTCTCTCTAAAAGCCCATTCCCCCTATCTCTGAAATCAGCTCATCTTTCTCTTTCATTCTTGTGGGTGGCAGAATCGTGGGTTCTCAACCGTTTGGCAGTTGGGTGAGAAACGCTGGTGGGTCGTTGGTGAATGGTGGGTAGATTGGTGGTGTTTGTCTGCTTGTAATCAGAGTGAAGGGAGATGGTTATGGTGCGTGTGAGTAGAGTGGTGGTGGCGATAAGGTTGAACGGTGGTGGATATGGTAGTTGAGTGATGGCGTGTAGATCTGGGGTGCTGATGGTGGGAGTAGGATTCTGGTGATAGTGGTGGGCATGAGGTGCTATGGTGATGGTTGTAGCCTGTAGATCGGTGGCCACTCTGGGCATTAGAGGGGAGAGGAGCGATGGTTCCGTCTGGCAATGTTGTTGCCGGAAGGTAAAGATGTCGTCACCGGCTATCTATTATAGAGAGAGAGAGAGAGAGAGGGAGCGCGAGATAGAAGATTCGATGGTTGCGACATGGGGCCGTGAGTGTAACACCTGCTTTTCATATGAGTTAATTAAGCGGTTGATCGCTGTACTATTAGGTAAATTTTATTTTGACCACTGAACTTTGATTTGTGTCAAAGTGATCATTGGACTCTTTAATTTGTGCAATTAAGTCATTCCGTTAAGTTCAGTTAACAAAAGGTCCGTTAAGTATCCATGTGCGAGGCATATGTGGAGGAAAAATTATCCAAACATAGAAACTCAATTTTTTTTACATTACTTCTTTTCTTATTTTTATCCTTTTTCTACTTTTCTTTTTCTTTTTCTTCTCCTATTCTTCTTCTTCCATCTCAACCACCCGTCACGTACTGCACAAGTATGGCCATACCCACTACCACCATCAGTTCTATTACTCATCGTGATCATCGCCTGTCAAAGTTATCCAAAGGAAAGCACCGTGGGTCTCGCTCCCGCCCTTCACGATGTCAGTTAATTTTTGGATTTGGATGGATTGTAATGCGGCGGTTGCGCCGATGGAGAGCTGGTATGGTGGTTTATGGCTTTTGATTGCGCCGGTTGCTCCGATGGAGAGCTAGTATGGCGGTTTGTGGCTTCCGATTGCGTCAGTTGCACCGATGTAGAGCTGCTATGGTGGTTTTGTGGTGTCCGATTGCGCCGATGGATTGTTTCCTTTTCAAATCAATTATTTTAAGTTTCAGATCTGTGGTGTTAATGGGTTAGTTTTTTGGTGGTAGTGGTGGACTGTATTGGTGGCGGTTGTGAGTTTAATGGTGGAGGACAGAAGGTGGTCGTGGGTATGGCGGTGGCTACGCTTGGTGGTGGTGTTGGGTTGGTGTCGCGGTTGCGCGTGGTGGTTGGTGGTGGAGCGGTAGCTGTGCTCGGTGGTGCTGATGCTTGGTTGAGGTCGAAGACATCGAACGAGAAAGAAAAATGAAAATGAAGAAGAAGAAGAAGAGGAGGGGGAGGAAGAAGAAGAGGAGGAAAAATAAAGAATAGAGACTGACGGATTTGTCCCTAAATTAAATTATTTAAAGGACCTTTTGTTAACTGAACCTAACAGAATGACTTAATTGAACAAATTAAAGAGTTCAATGGTCACTTTGACACAAATTAAAGTTCAGTAGTCAAAGTAAAATTTGCCTAATAGTACAGTGGTCAACCGCGTAATTAACTCTTTTCATAATGTTAATTTTGAAAAGCAAAGCTAGAAAACTCAAAAGATTCAAAAGTGACCAAACTAGCCTTTTAGAGCATCTACCAACTTGTCTCTAAATATATATAAATAAATACCATAGCGACCTAAAACAGTTATACAGTCTCAAATTACTCTTACACGGAGTTTCAATATATAATCAAAATAAATTTATTTATTTTGATTATATATTGAAACTCCTAAATTATATATTGAAACTCCGAAGAAGAAGAGGAGGAGGAGGAAGAAGAAGAGGAAGAAAAAAAAGAATAGAGACTGACGGATTTGCCCCTAAATTAAATGATTTAAAGGACCTTTTGTTAACTGAACCTAACCGAATGACTTAATTGAACAAATTAAAGAGTTCAATGGCCACTTTGACACAAATTAAAGTTCAGTGGTCAAAGTAAAATTTGCCTAATAGTACAGTGATCAACCGTGTAATTAACTCTTTTCATAATGTTAATTTTGAAAAGCAAAGCTAGAAAACTCAAAAGATTCAAAAGTGACCAAACTAGCCTTTTAGAGCATCTACCAACTTGTCTCTAAATCTATATAAATAAATACCATAACGACCTAAAGCAGTTATACAGTCTCAAATTACTCTTACACGAAGTTTCAATATATAATCAAAATAAATTTATTTATTTTTTCTTATGGCTACTGAAATGCCAAACTGATTTTGACATAAAACTGCTGGTCTCAGTCACATAGTTAGCCTCAAAATGCAGTCCCTCTATTCATCACCTGAAAGGGAAACAATAGCCAAATGTCTAGTAAGATTACTCAACAAACTATCAAATAGATATAAAATATATGAAAAAACTAAATTATAGATGTATCGACTGTTTACCATAATAGATAAGAGATAGAATTTCAAAATGTCAATATATATTGTCCAAAGAGAAACACCAGATGAGCCATTTAGAGATGAGATCACACATACAATCACTGACATGTGAGACAAGGTTCAGAATAAAAGATGACAATCTCTAGTTATCTCTCTGAACTAGTCCACGTTTCAATTCACGTGAGTAAATCAGAAACAGAAAAGTCACATTCACAGCGACGGCTTACAAGATTACCTGTAGATATATTCAATAAATTAGACAAGACATCAACAAGTTACCTATGTAGATTCTAACATGTACGCCTAGCGGTAGATCACGCCAAATGTAACTCTTAAGTTATACAAAGTCGTTGTAGCTGAAATGTATGCCGACATTTACAAGGAACTCGAATAGAGTATCTGTACAAAATTATAGTGCGCTTACATTTACACATATATTGAATAGCAAAGGAAAACGAGCTAAGCGGAGGTAGAATTGTCTAAATTAGAGTTCTTATTAGCTTATAACGAATAAAGAAAAAAAAAAGATAACAATGAAAGGTGACAAGATGCAATAGCCACTATGGATGTATATGGCTAAAGTCACTACGAAGAAATACACGCCAAAGGGGGCTGAATTCAAAATGCAGGTTTTGGTTTGTTCAAAGCAAGAGCAAAAGAAGTACACAACAACAACAAGATTTGCATCCCAAGTGACAGGTCACACGTTGAGGAGGTGGACACATTGAACCAAAGCTAATTGATGTTCCAAGTACCATGAAAAGGGGAAGGGTGAAAACTAAAACATGCTAGCTATACACCCATGTTGCAAGGTATTTAATTATCGCCCAACTACAGGTCAAACACAAAGAAGACTCTAGTACAAAAAAAATGGACGCATGAGTTTGGGTTAGAAAGAAAACGGCGCATAAAGCAGTGAATTAACACATAATTCAATTCACAACATTGAATTACGCAAACTAAACAAAATAAAAGCAACGCTAGAACATGAATAGAATTGCAATTTTGCAACGATAACACCACTAATAGATAATTATGAAGAAGTTATTGTTAACAAATTCTTTTCCATTCGTTACCATCGCTCAATGCTAATAGAGACAAAATGTGGTATATGTAATTTTGACAAATTAGATGGAACAAGAACAATGACAATTAGATTTGAAAGAGTGAACCCTCGCAACACAAATAATTGTTTGGTTTCAAAAAAGATCCTTACCCCTAATTGCACAATTAATTCAAAAGTCTTGATCTCTCAACCAATTTGTATCAAAAGTCCAAATAAACAGGCATACCCAAAAGTTGTAGGGATCTAACAATCACAAAACACGTATAGTGTTCTTACTACAGCCCCCAATTTTAAGACCATGACCAAAATTACAAGAGATCACTTCCTAGAGATTGTTTGGATACTCTGAAAAAGTTCGTAGTTCTCCCAAGCAAACCAATATATTGTACATAAAGTGTCAGAAAATTAAAGATATCTAATTATATTTCTAAAACTATTATAATTATAAAAATAGTCATTTCGTTCATTTTTTTTTAACTTCTTTTATTGGTCAAGTCGAAGCCCAAATTTAAAGTGAGTCATCGAACACACTTGACCGGAAGGAAATCATGGGTGAAAAAAAACAGAAGAAGAAGGTGGATACACGTGAAAAAAAAAAAATTGCAAAAGACGGTGGATGTCAAATCAATAGGCTGATGAAAGCAGCTTCGAAAGTAAATCAAGTGGATGTGAAAGACATCCCAATTTCCAATTGACAAGATTTATTATGGGCTATCTAACCACCCTCCTTAGCTTTCTCTCTTATCACGTCTATTCGATCCCTTTTCTTGTGTAAGTGGATAACATGTGTCCATATTGCTGCCAAAACTACTCTTCTGAAGCATAAATAAATAGAATAAGATTGTCCAGTCTATAGCAATCTCGTGATTTGTGATTATTTGGCGAATGATTTTGGTAAAAGGGACAAAGAAAGTAATATTTATTGGACTCTCGATCCTACAATATACTCTCTCTACAATTGAAAAATACACTAAATTAATGTCGAAAAATTCTACCTCATGCTAATTAGTAAGTACTTCATTTTTGAGTATTTTACCACTCGTTAAATTTTACATGTTGATAAAATATATGCTGAATCAGTTTCTTAAGTTCAATCTGAATATAATAGATACTTCATTACAGAGTGAAATTATCATTAATTTTCACTATGGATAAAATACTTAATAGAGTGATGGAGATTCACCAAATATGACGACAACGAATATGAAATGCAAGTGAATGAAGTAGCGCTAAGTAAAGTTCTTTCGGTGAACAACCGCCTAAAAAAGTTTTTAATTCCAAAATGATGGGTATCCACCTTTATTCAAAAAGTCATTCCAAGATTTAACTTTTAAGATCAAGGTTAGAATTCATATCATTAGTCTTTAAAAAGAATATATAAATTGGAGGCTTTCGGATTATGTTAAGGAGAAATTTTGACTTTGATTCACTAAATCTGAAAACTTGAATAAAAAGGAAACATGATTATATAGTTGGCTCACTTGAACCCACCAAAATGAATTTAATCATTATTTCTCTATATCCTCAGTCTGCTTTATGGTTCTCTATATGGCCTTTTTGCCATAAAACATGGGACAAGTTGAGCGGCATTAATGTAGCTACTCAATTGAACATTACGAGAGTGGGGGTCCGGATTTGGATTGAATACGACTACATTCAACAGTTTATTTTAAACATATAACGCCTCTTTTTCGTTTACAACAAGAAATAGAGATAATTTTGACCTTATTTGAACAAGATTTATTCTATAAAAGGAGACATGAATCCAAGCCTTGTGGATGATGAGAGTGGGATTAACGGCTGTTTGATTCCTGTACTATCAATGATCAGAGAGCGACTATCATTCTTGGCCAGTTCGCTGCTTGATGGACGGTCTCACAAGTAAATGGTGTACAAATTCTATCTTTTGGATGTGATGTCTTGGACTCTCTTACGCCGCGCACAAACTCATAAACTTCTATATTTGACGGAACTCTTTAATCCTTAGTTAGTTTAGTACGTGAAGAGGATGGCCCGGACCTAACTGGAATGAGCAAAAATCATCCTTTGACGTCAGCATGCAGTCCATTCGAAAGGCTTCACCTCGTTTCTATTAAAATAATCAACTTGACTTTTTTGGACTAAAGACTTGAAAAATCATCGTCAAGTTTGCTGCAAGGCTTACAGTACAATGATTTTAACGACGCGTTTTAAAAGATTGGGTAGAATTAAGAAATTACAGAGTTTGTTTTAAGATAACGAGTGACGGTGACACACCCGATATGTGTGCAAGAATAAAATTAATAGTGTAAATTTTGTTAAAATATAAATTTATAAAACTAAACATATTTTTATGGATAATTAGTTATCAATTAAGATCTTTATTTTGTCAATTTTTATAATTTTTTTGAAATGTCACTTGTCACCACTATAAGTAGGTAGTTATATAACACCCAAAAAGATATTTTACGATTTTACCCTCATTTTGGACACGTATCAACACCACAAACACTTTTAATATAACACCAAAAAAGTACGACACTAAAACGTATCTTCTCATTATATACGGTAGAGATATAGAAGATATGCCACGGTCATAGTTTTCTATGACTGTTCTATAATTTCTTCTAGATGTATACATTTTTATTATTCTTTTAAAAAAATAAAAATTACAACAGAGTCAGTAATAAATTGTAGCACTTGTTGTGAATTTGACTATACCAAATTTCAAATGGAAGTCCTCTTCTTGCCCCCTTCACTCCGGGTCAAGACGCGACTAAGAGTCTGTTTGGAACCCTGGATTCGATGGGATTTGGAATTGAAATTCAAATTTCACTTGTTTGGAACCATTAAAACTGAATTTGGAATGGAATTCTATGGGATTTCGTTGGATTTGTTTTAACGTACTGAAATCCAACCAAAAGAGGTCGAATTTGGAATGGAATTCAAGGGTAATTAAGGAATTCATATTGTCATCTAAAACGAGCATTTTGATGTTCCACCGAAAATATAATACCTCTTTTCTTTCTCTTTCTCTTTCTCTTTTATAGGTTCTTAACATAAATATAGTGAATTTGTCTCCTTTGAATAGTATCTTCACACTGGGTCCAACTGAACTTTTTGGAGGATCAAGTTATTCTGATAGGTCAGGATATTTTATGGAGTTTGGAGGAATCCATGAAAGCCTTTAGGCAAAGTTTCCATTAAAGAAATTCCTTAATAGTTTGTTGGCATGTGGGTAGGAATAAATTGCACAAGGTGATAAATTAAGATAAGTGAGCTCTAAAATTTATCTATAGACAACAGGGCAGTCACCTACCAGTAGCAAAATTGCTAAAATTTTGGGATTTTGTGGATGGCTTTTTCACTGAAAGGCAATTTGTGTGATCCTTATCAGCACTTTAGTTAAATTTCAATGATTTTTCGACGAGCGTTTACTGTATAGGCACTTTATATTCATTCAGCAATTGTGATATCACCCCCCAACAGCTCCCTTTAATGATATAACGTCTTTCAGCTTTCTCTTACTGTTAGCAAAATAGTTCATTCCTTAACTTTACAGATCTTTGTAGTCTCTCAAGATGATAAATATTGCATTATTGAATAGATACCATGGATGATTCGGAAGGGTTTATACAAATGGCAGTCGGGGCTGTCATTTCTTGTGTGGCATCATTGGTTGTCTTATTGTCTAATCATCCACAATTTCAATCTATAAATCGGCCGATAGCTGAAGTTGCAATCGAGAGAGAGAGCGCCAGACGAAGGTTAATGTATCAGATAAATTTTAATGAGAACAAACGTGATATTATACGCATGGGCTCAGATGCATTTGGTAGACTAGTGCGGATACTTAAAGGAGCTGGACGATTTACCGATAATGCATATAGTGGTGTGGAAGAACAAACTGCCAAGTCCCTTTACATTTTTGCACATAACGAGAGGAATCGGTCGATTGGATTCTTTTTTTCACCGGTCAACAGAAACAACTAGTCATCATTTTCACAAATTTTTGAGAGCGATTATATCACCCGAAGATAAGTTTTTCATCCAGCCTGACGGAACTCAAGTCCCTCCAGAAATTCGGTATAACAGTAGATTCTTTCCGTATTTTAAGGTAAGTGTTAGTGATGATTATCTTTTTATTAGATATATATATATATATATATATCTTAATTCATCTTTTTAGGATTGTGTTGGAGCCATAGATGGAACACATTTTCGTGTAAAAGTTCCTAAGGATGAAGTATCAAGGTATAGAGGGAGAAAAAACTTTCCAACTCAGAATGTATTAGCTGCATGCACCTTTGATTTGAAATTCACGTATGTGTTGCCTGGATGGGAAGGCTCCGCAGCAGATGGTAGGATATTAGATAATGCAACAAGTAGAGAAGATAAGTTAAAGGTTCCTCAAGGTACTTTAATGCACATTAACTTCTTAGCAAGATCTATCTAATTACCGAAATTTGTCTAATTCTTAAATAATTCACTTGATTGTAGGAAGGTACTATTTAGTTGATGCGAGATTTGTGCTAAAGTCTAGGTTTATCGCACCATATCGAGGAACGCGATACCATTTGAAGGAATACTCACGGCATGCACCACAAACTCGTAAAGAGATCTTTAATCATAGACATGCTTCATTGCGCAGTGCAATTGAGAGAGCTTTTGGTGTGTTAAAAAAACGGTTTCCTATTTTAGCTACCGGCAACGAGCCTTAGTATGATTTGGATACACAAACAAGCTATGTTATAGCATGTTGTATACTACATAATTATCTTATGGGAGTGGATCCAGATGAAGCGCTCATTGCAGAAGTTGATCAACAAGACGAGGCAAGTGTAGACGTATCTGATGATGGTAGACAAGGAGTAATAAAGAGGGATAACATAGCAAATATAATGTGGGATGATTACGTCATAAATTGATCATATTTTAATTCATCTTCTGATGTACTTATTAGGATGCTTGTTAGTATTTGGGTATTGTACTAAATATTGTTTGGTAGCGTTATCTCGCCGTATCCATTTTTATTATGTTTTGGATTTAGAATTTCATTTTGATATTTTTCCACAATGGTTTTTTTGTTTGTGCTGAAAACGTTGACTTCATAGGATATTGATCCCTATGCGATGTTGCACAATTCTTTCAAGTTATTTACATTTTTAGTTTCATTCAATCCTGTATATGTTAAATATTTTGACAGGTAAGGCAAGGTAATGGACATAATTGAGGAGGATGACAAAAGTTCCACAGGTTACTTAGTATGGACTCAACAAATGGATGAATACTTGCTCGATGTGTTGCTTGACCAGAAAAATAATGGTCAGAAGCCTGATAGGAATTTTAGTCATGCAACATATGATGTTGTTGTAAAAGCAATGAATGAACGTTTTACCGTGAGGCTAAATAAAGACAAGGTTTACGAATCGTCTAAAAACTCTTAAGAAAAAGATGGATATTGGTGTAGAAGTGTTTAGGCGCGGCAGCGGTTTTGGATGGAATGATATCACAAAGCAGATTGAAGCACCACCAGAAGTTTGGGCAGAACTGATTAAGGTAAACTACGTGAGGTTTTCTTTTGAAAACATAAATATATTTTAATGAAAACCTTTGGTGTTTTCTTATTTTATTTTTCTGTTTTCATGGTTAGACTTATCCTGATGCAAAAAAGGTTCGAAACTCTTCAATGCCTTGCTTTACTATCCTGTGCGAAATATTTGAAAAAGATCGTGCAACAAGAGAAGCAGCTGAAAGTGCAAATGAAAAGAACCGTCGGTGGGAAAAAGAAGGAAGAAGCTCGAGGCTTGATGATATAGATGATATGGTAGAACAAGATGAGATCGTACTTGAAAATGTGGACGGATCAGGAGGAGGTATTCGCAGATCAAATGTCTTGCATGTGCCAATTGCACCTGGGCATTCATCAAAGAGTGGCAAGAAGAAAAGCTCAAAGTCCGATGAGCTGAATCAAAATATTGCAGTGATTACAACATCAATGACAAAAATTGCAACTGCACTATAGAGAGCTACTACTGTGACTCAACAAGGCAGACAAGGAATTTATTCGGGGCAAGAGGTTTTTGCGAAGTTAAATAAGATTGAGGGAGCTGACAACAATTTTCTCTTTGCTGCTTATGATTTTTTAATCTCTGACCAAACAGCTGCAGAAGGTTTTTTTTGGATGTCCACCTGAGATGCGTGTTAGTTGGTTAGCTTGGAATATGAATAATCCTTCCAAATAGGAATGAAACTGTTGTTTAAATTTAGGATGTTTGAATAAGGACATGGGTTAATGTGGTGTCATCTACTATTTTTATGACAGTTGCTTTAATTTTAGTATTGTTTTCATATTAAAATTGTTTTGGGTATTGAATTTATCGTTCAAGAACATACTTTTATTTGACCTAAGATCATACTAAAAATTAATTGTAACATTTGTTTCTTAAGTCAAAAGTCTTAAAAGGACATAATTGTCCAAATGACAATTCTCTTTCCAAACTTTAGTCATTCCAAACAAAGGATAAGAATTCTCTGGATTTGAATTCCAATTTATTCCAAACAGAAAAATTGGAATTCAATTTAATTCTAATTAACTTTCTAATTTCTTTTTGAATTCCAATTCCAAAAGAATTTGGTTCCAAACGGACCGTAACTAACTAAACTTCAATACATCAAAGG
Organism: Escallonia herrerae; assembly: GCA_033070095.1. Lineage (NCBI taxonomy): Eukaryota > Viridiplantae > Streptophyta > Magnoliopsida > Escalloniales > Escalloniaceae > Escallonia > Escallonia herrerae. The sequence continues at coordinate 126,350 of JAVXUP010001907.1, read as the reverse complement.
AAAATTAGACACTTAGAGCAAATTTGGCTTTTGTTATATGACTCATGAGTATTCAATAACAAAAAAAAAAAGGTTATTTGGTCAATGAGTTCTCTATTGAAATTCTTTAATTCAACCCATCAATTGTTTGTATTTCTTTTATCTCTAAAAATATATCAAGGTAAATTCAGAATCTTTAGCAACACTTGATGATTAGCAAACAAGTGTTAACTCTTGGCGGCTTTGACGAGACTCAAATCTTATATTGAAAGTCAAAGATTTCCAATGCCGTTAAGGCCACCATCTTCCCCTCCTATCTTTTGGCCATTTTTTCTAATTTACCACTTTTAACGCTTAGGAAAGTTCAAGAACCGCTACTTTAACCACTAAAACTAACCCTGCTGTTTGTGCTTAAAGTATTTATTAGCGTATTAAATTTGATTTTTGGTAACAGAAAAAGCAAACAAACCCTTCTATCCTTACACACAACTGGAGAGCAGAAAATTCAACAGTCACAATAATCCCCGAGTACTTGCGTTTCCATTTTAACTTTCAAACATCTTTGGGAGACTTCATGAAATTCAATGAAGAAGAACACAATTTTTATTTTTATTTTTGAATGCCCATGGCAATCGTGGACACTTGTGTTGAAATTGGGCCAATGCCTTGGCTAGTTCAGTTGGTAATGTACATGGTAGAAGACAACAGGACTGCAATCCCTACCCGCATCTGGGGTTCCCATTGTATAACTCGACCGAAGTATACCTCGAGAAACCCATAAACAAAACAAAACTAAGTTTATCAGAATTGATGACTTTCTACTACTCCCTTGGCTGGAATTATTATGAAAATACCTAATGATAGTAGTGAAGTTATTATAATTTGACATGCTAAACGAGTGCAAAACTATGTGTACATGGTACCCAAAAAACTTAAGATTGCCTTCTTGTCTTTGTGCGGTAAGATTTATCATTAGCAGTCGACTTTACAAAGATTGTAGCTGTTAAATAAGATTGCCTAATTGTCTTCTATGGCTGTACTGGTAATTGAAATTGTTGCTGATAAAAATATGTTCCGTGTACATTGCGGAATCCGAGTTTGGACTGATGACCCGCAAGACAAAAAACGAGTGACTGTCGGGTGGGATTCTCGGCAGAGAACTCTCCAATGCTTAATTAAGTCAGAATAACTCTAAAAAAACATGAATTGTGTAATTGTCTCATACCTGGAGGGGCAGACCCCTTTATATAACTATAGGAGAAGACTCTTAGTAGGACTGGGCCGTGGGCCAGATGTGTTAGGATCGCGTTAGGATCCTCGAGAATCACGTCACGATCTCTGATAAGATAATGGGCTAATTACACCTATATCCCTGAGGTTTGAGGGTAATTAGATGCAAGGACAATAGTTTGGATAAATTACACTTATGTCCGTTGATTAGACGAAATCTCAAAAAAAACCTAACGGTTCTAACATAATGACTTTATTGCCCTCACGTTAGGAAGTTAATTTTTTAAATGCCATTACCTCTTTTTAAAAAAGAAATCCTCTTTTAATGCCGCAAATCTAAAAAATATCCAGGTGAACTCTGACAGATGAATTTCTTTGAGTCAATTTCTCTTTGCATCAGTCAACGACATCAAACAGTGGGCCTTCAGCTAGCTTTGATCAACCCATATCTTCTTCCTTTCCTGGGGCTATCCCTCTACACATAGCTGCAAATCGAATCAATTAATTTGCAGTTATGGGCGTGAAGTAGGGACGATGTCGGTGCTGTGGAAATGGTACCACATATGGTGCGAGCAAGGGATGGGCTGCAGCGCTGCTACGGGTTTGGGCGAGGGAAGGGTTGCGACGGGATTGGGAGAGGAATGAGGCTAATGGCGGGGGTGGAGGGAGTAGCAGTGGGCGGGTAGGGTGGAGGGCGGCGGTGAAGTGTGGTGGGGAAGGGTGGGGGAATAGAGAGAGAGAGAGTAAAGTTCATATTTAAATTAGGGCTTTCTATTTAGTGGTGGGTTTGGTTGCTGGTTGAGATGGTGTCGTGGTGTTGGAATGATGTGATGGTGGTGCACGACGAGGGGAAGGGGGCAGCGCCGGCGGGGTGTGTGTGAGATAGAGTGTAAGTGTGTGAAACCATAATATGGATAAACCCTAATTTAAAAAATTCTAATTTGAAAATTAGGACTTTTTAAAAATTAGGGTTTAAAATCTTAATTTAAAAATATACAGTATAAGGGCAGTATTGTCATTTTAAAAATACGTAATGATGACTAAATGTACATTTTTTGGACGGAACCCTAAATGATGGACATGAGTGTTACCTTTTGAAACTTATTGTCCTTGACTGTAATATCACCCTAACCTCAGGGACACTGCTGTAATTAGTCCTAAGATATTTATTGATTTTCCAGTTTGACTGTAATTACCGGGTATTTTCCAATTATTGAGAGTTATATTTGAGTTATATCATAAATAAACGAAGGAAACAAGAATTCTAAAGCATAAAGGCGGTAAAGTTGCTTGACAACTTCATCTAAAGCGAAACTTAACTTTACTCTCTCATGTTTTAGTGTACTTACCAGGGCCTCATGTAGCTAGGTTAAATTCACTTATCGACTTTGATAGCACAAAAAAGCGCCAAAATTCCCTTGAAATTCCATTCGGCTCTATCAAACGAACAGGCCCCCGTTGGTTTTCTTTCCATTTCTTGTTTTCGTCCCTACCAACTTTGGATACTGAAGACGTACTGCACCTTTCAAGTGCTAAAAGAAAAGCTACCCTAATTAAAGGGGTGGTTCATAATTATAAACCTCTCTTTGCAGTATTTACCATATCATGGCTTGTTGAGTGCGAGGAACATCATGGCGTATAATCGTGTAATATCCATTTTCTTTACAATGTAGAAATGCTTGTAATAATAACAAGCGCAGTTGAATACTCATAATTGCAGAGCAAATTGTGCAAACCACAAACAAGTTTTAGCAGCATGCTCATTGCATTTTGAGTGAAAGGACGGGAATGAATGAATGTAACCTTCAAATTCCCAAATTCTTGATATTATCGCAAGAGTTTCAAAATTTACGTAGAAAAATAATAGTAACTTTTATCTTCTGCTTGAGAGTACCTACCTATCTATAGATGCCAAAATCCTAAAAATTGTTCGGTATACCAAATTTTGGGGTGACACCCTAAGAGAGAAACACTCGGCACCCGACAAAAGCTCTAAATGTCAAAAACATTATATTATTTTATTTTATTCTAAATAAAAAAAGTAACCTGTAGGGCATGTTTGGTTTTATAAGTTCTTGCTTAATTTATCAAACAAAACTAGTTATTTGATTTATTAATGTGTATAATACCAAATTCAAACCTGGAAGTTTCTGAGGGAATTTTCTGGATTTGGAAGCAGATACGCTAAACCCTAGCTTTATAATCCTAAGGGATGACCACGACATCACTTTTCGGTCAGTCTCATGTCTACTGTTTAGGCTCCGTTGGTCACTACTTTTATCATATTTTTAAAAACACAACATGTGATGCTTTTTTATTACGTGAAAAGCGGATCTGTTACTATGACGTAGAGAAGCTTTTCTCTGGCAACTAATTAAAAAGATAATTATGCCATGTATTGACTTGTCTACATATCATTTCAAAGTTGTAGAGATAATAAATTTAGTTACTATGACATAGAGAAAATTCTCTCTGGCAACTAATTACAAAGAATAATTGCCATGTATTAAATTGTCTACATATCATTTCAAAGTTGTAGAGATATTAGATTTAGTTAAATATCACATGAAAAACTACGAAAAGTCCTCTAGGTTGTTTCAATTACGTTTTCGAAATATTTATTTATTGCCTGAATAAGAAGAGAAAAGAAAGTAGCAAAAACTAACATCCCTCCACTTACAAAAGAAAACAAAAGATGCGGAAAAGAACGAAATGCCTCTTTTGAGGAAAAAAAATAAAAAACGAGGTGAAAGTGGTATAATTGGTCCGGTAAAAATGATTCAGCCAACCTTCAAAAGCGAATAAATATTTGTGTAGAATATCGATGATGACAACAACTAATAAAGATTTAGGAATAAAATGGTTTTTCTTATTTTTTGGTATGGTATTTGGATTTTGGACTTCATGTGACAGTGAAAAAGGTTCACGGAGAAGTTTGAACGTGGTTCAAAAAGAGAGATTGCATCTATAACCCCACACACACACACACACACACACACACAAACGTCTGCATTCTGATCTCAAAATACGATCAGTACGATATGAAGTAGTTGCGTGCACACCACCTTCAGCCTCATGACACTTGAAATGATATCACCAAGGTGTACAGTTTGTTGATTGAAGTAACATATGACATTATTGGGACAAAACCCAAAATTGAACAAGTATTATCATAATCCACCTTGAATCGAATGATCTACGGCTTACAATTAATTTGAAGTGTGTACAGCATTATGTATATACTTTAAGCAGATATTCAGGCCTTGCAGAGGAAAACTTCACATACAAGAAAAAGTTGCTATACAAGTGGAGCAATGCGCGCACGTATATTTCTTTCCTCCACATATATAAGCTCAATACACTATATCCCCGCAAACAAGCATAATAACATGAAATAAAGAACGAGAAGGGAACACCACATTGAAATAATATTGAAACAATTAGAAATGCTACCAAATTTATATACAAAACTGACATGATGCACACCAAAAATATTATGGGATTACATCGTCCAACCAGATCTTTTCTCCTTGAGTTCGGAGAGGAGAAACAATATATACTCCCTAAGATCGCCTCACACAGCCCCTTGTTAAAACCTCCAAAATTGACATACTCAAGTATCCAAACAAACCCAAAATACCTGTTCATTCCTCTATACATAAGCAGGACTATACCAAAAACAAAAGCTATAGAGTGAAGACCCAGGTCACCTTTTGTTCAAGCAATTAAAGTTGACATTTCTTATCCTTCATGGTGATCTCCAGCTTTGTAGTCCAATGTCATTGTGTTTTCTGGAAGGACCAGAGGCCGGTATCGGTATTCGTCTCGGCAAGAAGCCAAAAAAGTGGCCTGAATTATGAGACTTGGGGTTGAACTTGAACACATTTGTGCTTCTTGAGCCATGACACTGATCAACAATGAAAATGAACACCAAAACTAACCAAAGAAGTAGAAGTAGAGGTCTTCTGCAACTATTCATTTTGCCAAGGGCTAAGGCGTGAGAGAGATGTAAACTGGTTGGTTCATTTGGTGGGTTGTTTTTTATGAGGAAAAAGGCTAGGAGAGCAGGAAACAAGGGCAATTGAATGCATTCTTGTGTATTAGCTTGAGGCTTTTTGGGGCTTGAGAGAAAGAGAGAGAGAGAGAGATGGGATGCTTCTAAAAGTAGTCGTAATGTTAGTAGCAGAAAGTAGAGAAGTTTGGAAAAGTCCTTTTTGAAAAGGGTCTGTAAGAGGGGTTAGAGGCTTAGAATGAGAAAAGAAAGGGTGGGAAATGCACAAGGCAGGGTTGTTTCTCTTTTGTCAAATGCCAAGAAAAGAAAGGAAAGTAAAAGTGGGGATGGGAAGGGAAAAAGGTGAGAAGGAAAAGGTAAGAAGAGGAGGAGGGTAGGGTTCCGTCATCTTATAGGTTAGGTGAGTGTTTGGACCTACTACTTCATATTAATTGGCCAACCTTAATGTATCTGTACTGTTAGTTTAGACCCCCCATAACAGGAAAACTTGTCCCCCTTAAACAGTTCTGTTTTGTAGGGTTCGATTTGATGCTCATTCTCTCTTTCTATATGTATATCGATACATCTGTATCCATCTGTCTTGTGAACTGAGCAATGGTAGCTATTTGCACAGTGAGAGGGTGATGGAGATGACGGTCAAGCAAGCAGTACGTACAGATTGCAATAGGGGAAAAGGACGAGATTTGTTCACTCACTTTTCGTGCATATTGACGGAGCAGCCCCTTAAATTGAGGAATGGGTTCCATCGGGGGCTGGGGTGTGGGGGAAGGTCCTGTGGGGATGAGAGGGAAAGGTGGGGAGGGAACCTAATTTTTCATGGTCATGTCCATTGTCCAGAGGCTCACATTCTGTGAGAAGGGATGTGCAGATCTTCCTACACGATGGCTAAGATAGCGAGATACATTGTTGTACAATTTTGAAGGTAAGAGATCGATCAATGGTTGCTACAATTGGCTTTTATCAGCCTTCCATTTGGGAACAGAATGGTATGTTACCATATATTGTGTGTCGTCTCCGTCCCTTGTGTGACATTTTAATTTGAGCTCAAATTGACCTGGACTTTTTTGTGTTCCATGTTATGTTGTTGATTTTAATTCATACTACATTAATTATAATAACAATACATTTGCTTCTGTTAAATGTATAGGAACGTCTATTTTTGTACCTTACATGTTTGTCCACAACTTATACTGTGGTTAACAGATAATGTGACAACATATGTTGTAAAAATGAATTTCTGTACAATATTGATTTCAGATATCATAAGATTTTAATTATCTTTTTAAATATCTCATATAAAATTTATATATTGTGATATTTTTATATCTAACTGTCGTGACTGAATCGGATAGTAAAAAATCTTAAATTGAACAAATCATGATTAAAATTGAAATTAAATGTTTAACGAACATGTTTATAGAGTTAAATTGATCTTTAAACACAGTAAAGTTATCAATCGAATTAAAATATGACTGAACCACAATATAACTAATTTTAATGCGATACCAGAAGCTATACGTCATGATGGCTGAATCCAAAGGCGACATTAACCTTTTTTTTTCTTTTGATAAATGAGATTAGTTGTGTTAGTATGCAAAAGAGTTTGGTTGACCAAGTTAAGGGCTGAAAGGTACGGAGCACATCCAATCAATGGGGCCGGCGTAGAAGATCTGTTGTTGCATTTAAATGATCCGCCAACGGACTTCATTAATAATACCAAAAGAAATACGGTAATCGTTCAAGTGCCTGTGCGTGAGCAAAGTCTTTGAGTTGGATCCCAACTCTATCTGCCTTGTCTGAACCCCACTTTACATTATTAATTAATGTACAAGAAAATTTGTCACATGCTTTTGCTATATGGTCTTTTTCTTTAGAAAAAAATTTGGCTGCTACCTGGTCGAAAGAATCTTCTTCCTACTCTCTATGTAGAGACAATCAATCGTTTCTAGCAACTTTTATTTAGTTACGCTAAAAAAATGCTACTAAAAAATTGTCGCTGAAAGTGTTAGACAAAAAATTACTAAAAATATTTAACGACCATTAATTGTCACTATACACAGGGTTAGAGGAAGATTACTACAACCCGAGTATGAGCCAAAGTTTATTCTTTTTCCTATGGAGAAAGTATTATATTTATAGCATTAACGCTCCTACTTCCATAAAAAATTGACTTCCATTTTAAGGCAACTACGTACAAAATCGTCGGCCGGAGTATTATCAGATCAACCTTTTACCGATAGAAGTCATTTGGGGCTAGCTTTACATCTTCTTAATTTTGTCATTAGGAAGCACACATTGTACGAAGTCAAAATTTAGTTCCCTCGAATTTGATGCCAACATTATTTTTCTACAAGTTAGTTTTTAGTTTTGTCATCCTCAGGGTGATTGCTACATTTTCATTTTCTTCTCGATCTTCAAGGCCATATTTGGCACTCAGTAGGGTATACTGTATATAATGTAATTTTCTCAGTGAAACAAGCAAAAACAATGAAGAAGAAGTTTCTAAAAGCTCATGGTCTAGTATCGGTCTCAAACAATATTGATATTCAAGTGTCTTGTGTGACTTTCATTTTCTCAAATAATTAGTCCTTTCACATACGTCTCTAGGAGAAAAAAGTGCTTCTATAAGTGTGGGGACATTTTCTAAATGTAGAATAATATCATTTTCTATTGGGTAACATAAAGCAGAACTAGAACTAGAAATTGGTTTCCTTTTTAGCTCTCGGGAGCCCACCAAGTACTTTTAATGGGTTGAACGAATTGAATGATCAATGACAATTGACATGCTATTGATTATCTCTACTATACAAAAGCATGCGAGGAGTTAAATCAATAATAAGAATGTTCATTATAGCATTCTTCAATTTAGAGATTATTTAAAATTACTGGTGTTTTTAACTTTGATATTAGGCTTCTCTTAAAAAATTCCATTTTTGAGTGAATTACGATTAAAGATGCTTTTGACTTTTAATAAAAAAAATCTCCATTAAAAACTATCAAATCCCTCGAACCATGTACATTAAGATTAACAATACAAACTCCACCTTCTCCGTCAAATTTGGCACAAGAGCAATTAGCAAAAATTAACTTTTTGAGCCATGTAACTATGATACTCTTTTAACCCTCAGCTATGTTGCATAGTTTTTGAATAAATTCCGATCCTTCTTTTCTTTATTGTACAAAGATTTTTTTATGTAGAAACAACTCACAGAGAGCTAAGGTCCCGTTTGACAGATTTTTTTTTTTAATTTTGTTAACTGGAAAAAATAAACGCGTTTGGGGCACAGTTTTTATTTATTTTTTCAGTTTAAAAAATTAGTTTTTAAATCAAGATTGTTTTTGAAAACTCCAAAAATGAGTTTCGATTTTCAGTTTTAGTTTTTATTTTAAGACCACCACCACCCTCCCATTGCTGGCAGCCACCGCCCACTGCCATTGTCCACTGTCGGCAGCCACCAGCCACTACCGACAGCCGGCCACCACACTGTGGGCCACTGCCATGCCCTACCACTGCCACCCAAACCACTACCAAAGAAAAAACTCAAAATAAAAACTGGATAATCAAACACAAAAAAAAAAATCAAAATAAAAACTGAATTATCTTTGTAAAAAAAATTAAACTGGTTTTGATTTTTATTTTTTTGAAAACAGAAAATCAAAACTGAAAGTGTTATCAAACAGAGCCTAAGTTGCCGAATTTCACAGATAAGCAACTTGCATCGAACTAAGTTACCATGAGCTTAAAATTGTTGAAGAGTTCTTGTTGCGTCTTGTTTGTAAGTTTCTCCGAGAGTAGTTTTATTAACATAGCTCAATACTTAATAAACTGGACATGACATAACAATACAAAATTTGCCAGTAACAGAACTTAATCAGAAACTTAAGGACACAAAGAAGATCACATCTACCTTCTTAATAAAAGTACACCAGAAACACGTAGTTGACAAGATTTAATCACATAAAGCAATGATAATATAACTATCAACCATGTTAATAAGATTCTTATCCTCACTCATTCACATATCAAAGACCTATAAGAAACCAGACAAATTTGGTAATAGCAATTGTACTTAGAAACCTACCAAAACAAATATGGCAAAAGTTATGAGTTAGCTCTGAATCTGAAATATTTGTTCATACATCATAAACCTATCAGGAGGTTTTAGTGATAACAGTACCAATAATTATACGCCCTTTGTAACATGTGTGACAGTAGCTAGGAAATTAGTGTAGAATCTGAAATTTTTACTTAGAGTACTTATGATCTCCCTTATTATGTCTTCATCTAATAATTATGTATTCATGATTCTCTTGACCTCCCATCCACTTCTCTGTTATATATGGAGCCTAATTTTAGTCCTTATTACAATGGAGACAGTAACCCGAAAAATTGATTTTATGCGGGTGTCCCACATTGGTTATTGATAGAAGGTCCCAACTTAGCCGTAAGTATATAAGTTTTCTTGTCCTATGTTGGTGTTCCCAACCTATTCTGATCGTACCCAAAGGCCTACTTGGGGTCTTATTTTGCATAACACGTCCGCACAAGCAACATGCAAAGGAACTCATCTTTGCTCGACTGCTCATCATGCTCCGACCGTCGCACTTCATCCTTCGCCCGTCAGCACACCTTGGCGTCTACCAAAGGAAGTTTGCCTTGCCCCCCCTTGGGGTCGACCTTGGCCCCCCTTTGGGGTCGACCTCGGCCTTGGCCTCCCCTTTGGGATCTGCCTCGGTCTTCCTCTGAGGTTGGCCTTGGCCTTCCCCCAAAGGGGTTGGCCTTGGCCTTCCCCCAAAGGGGTTGGCCTTTGGCTTCCATACTTAGCATATTTACTACATTTCAAGGGCCCGGACGTCACGCCATGACCCCCGTCGCCCGGAACTCACTTCGCGACTCCTGTCGCCCGGATGTCACTTCGCGACCCCCGTCGCCCCAAACTCACTCCGCGACCCCCGTCACCCAGACGTCACTCCGTGACCCCCGTCGCCTAGAACTCACTCTGCGACCCCCGTCACCTGGACGTCACTCCGTGACCCCCGTCGCCTCAAACTCACTCCGCGACCCCCGATGCCTGGACATCACTCCGCGACCCCCGTCGCCCGAATGTCACACTGTGCCCCGGACACCATACTTACTCCGCGACGCCCATGCGCCGCGCCACTGATACAGTCACGCCCCTTGGCACCATACGCATTACGTCATGCCCATGCGCCGCGCCACTAACACAGACGTGCCCCCCGCACCTTACTCACTCTGCCGCGCCCATGCACCGCGCCACTGACACAGTCGCGCCCCCTGGCTCTCTATCACACTACCATGCTCCTTGTATCGGTCCATTCTTTCACCACACCATGTGCACCCTGCCTTGGTCATGGAACATGCTTCGACCCACTCTCTGGAATGTGTAACATCATGCGGGAATAGGCAATTCCTCCGGGACACTATCTCCACCAGGGAGCTCTTCAACTCCCCTTCTGCCAGGTAGATGGCTCCTCCGGGATGCTACCTTGACTCGCTCTGAATGCTCCGGCACAAGGACTCACCGCCGGGATAGGCGACTCTTTCGGGACACTATCTCTGTTAGGGAGCTCTTCAACTCCCTTTCCACCAGGTAGACGGCTCCTCCAGGATGCTACCTCGGCCTACAAAATAGGCGACTCTTTCGGGACACTATCTTCGTCAGGGAGCTCTTCAACTTCCCTTCTGTCAGGTAGACGGCTCCTCCGGGATGCTACCTGGCCCGTCTACCTACCTGGCTCGTCAAGTAGACGACTCCCCCGGGAAGCTACCTTGATGCACTCTGAGTGCTTCAGCACAAGGACTCACCCATGGGATAGGCGACTCCACCGGGACACTATCTCTGCCAAGGTGTCTTCGTGACTGGCTTACGTGCTCCGGCACTAGGGGCTTACATCGGCACCCCAATGGACTATGACCCCCGGGTCACTCCGAGACGGGAGTAGGTCTTCGGAGGGCATCGTACCTAGTCCACCTGGCAGTTGGGCGTCGGGTCTTCCCCACCACTGCCAGGCCTGTGGGACTCTGCAAGGGCCTGGATATGAGGCTAGATCAAGGGGGTTCTCTGGCCACACCGACGCTATGCAAGGCAGGCTGAGTGAATATGCGATTCGACAGTCCGTGGAGCACCGGTAGCTGTGAACCCCTCGGTGACGTGTCACTCCCGGGAACGCCACGTGTCGCATGATGACATCATCATCTCAATCTCTATAAATAGAAGTCTTGAGAATTCATTTGAAAAGTTGGACATTTTCAGAACACTTTCATTTTTTCACTCTAGAATCCTAGAGAGAGAAACATACAGGACCCTGACTCCGGACCTAAGCATCGGACTGTGACTATTGTCGTATATTCATCCTGCGTTATCGCCCTCGCAGCACTGCCACCCTCAGGCTCTGTCTGGGAAGCCCTTGGTCTCTGTCCTTGCTCCGCCCTTGCTATGTCTCGCATCAACATACTTGGCATCTGACTCGGACTGCATTCTTTGTGGTACCTCCACGTCGACTGCAAACCCACTTTCCTTGGCATCAGTTGGTTATACGTTGGTTATTACAATGAAGGTAGTGACCCGAAAACTAATTTTTGTGTGGGTGTCCCACATATTTATTGACAGAATGTCACAACTTAGCCCTAAATATATAAGTTATCTTGTCCTATGTTGGTTATTTAGAGAAGGTCATCACTTAGGTATAATATATATAAGTGGTCATGTTTTGTTTTTTGGATCTAGTGAAAAACAACAACAAAGAGTGCGGGCTAGGTTTCTGGTTATAATATTGCTGAATAGTGAAATCAAAATCTGGTCACGTTCCGAGGACGCAACCACATTGGTGAATCGCGTAATTCTTGTGTTGTGCGTTTGTTTTTTTTTTTTTAATTTCTCTTTTTTTGTTCTTCCATATATTGCTTCGTTGTTGTTGCGTTCCCTAAAAACTGGTACCAGAGCTTGGGTTTGAGTTTTACTCACATAGGTTTTAAGTTTGAGTGGGAGTAATGACCAAAACGGTATAGGAAAGATCGAGAAGTTTAATGGTTTGAATTTTTTGTAGTGGAAGATGCAAGTTGAAGACTACTTGTATCAGAATGATCTGTATCTACTGTTGGTGGGAGAGAAACCTCAAGTGATAAATGCAAACGAGTGGGTGATTTTGAACAGAAAGGCGTTGACTACAGTAAGGATTAGACTGGCATCGCAAGCAGTGGCGGAACCAAAATTTCACCTCAGAGGGTGCTAAAAATATATGAAAATCACTAAAAAAATTTATAAGTAAATTTTCAATAATACACAAAAAAAAAAACATATGCAACTAAAAAACATTTCAACCACCCAATTTTAAATCCAAATGACCAAACAACTTCAAGCTCAAGTACATGGAGATTTTTTAGTGGCAAGCTTGAATAGTGACCTAACTCATAAGCAACTTACGCAATGTGATGTACAATTAGTTTTGGTTTACTTAATTTTTAACATTATCGGAGCCGAGGAGGCGATCCCAAATTTGACCAAATTTGCAATTGTCAAATGCAAGTTCTTTAACATCCAAATATAATTGTGTTTCCCAAGCAAGCAGAACAGAGCATGTAATTAGTGGTGGCTTTTTGAGTAAATATTTTATCTAGTACCTGTTGCAGTACAAGATAGGCATTTACAGTCAGGTCCTCCAAAAGCTTCAGACCACCTTCAATTTCTGTTGGATCACGAGTTAGCAACATGCTAACTGTAAATAAGTAGCACTATTCTACTAATAGAAGCAAAGTTAAGCTATTAGAAGATTTTTAATTAAAATGTGCTTTTGGTAGCACGAAAACATCTCATCTGCTTCTAAACCGTAAAGTCGGGAGTAATAGAAAGAATCTTGAGATTGATTCTATGATCCATTAAGAAACTGTGTATAAAGGTGATTGAATTTTTAGCCAAAGGTCCAAAAACAAAAAAAAAAGAATGGATTTTGGAGAGGGGGATTTCGGGCATTGATGTGAAGGAAAAATATGTGAGGGAAGTAGAAGAAACTGTCTATGGAGGACCTAAACACGTTCTTTAATTACCTGATTCGATATGCAATTAACTATGAAAATTAAATTAGGTCACATATCTCAATCAACAATCTCAAATGCTCAATCTAATAATCTAAAATGCTCAATCAACAATATAAAATGCTCAATTGGGAAAGAAAATGATCAATAATCTAAAAATGTGTACCTCAGGCAGTTGACTAATTGAACGATCACGAGTCACCGATCGTCGTAGTCGAAAGTGGGTTCATGGCTGGTGGAGTCCGTACTTCGCTGTCCCACTCACTGGTTAGAGTTGAATAGAAGAAGACATTCTCGCCATTGTCGGTCCACTCGCCATCTGAGGTTTGGAGTGGATGAGACTGTGAGAGACTGAGGGTGGGTGTTTTTGTCACATAGAGAGAGAGAGAGAGAGAGAGAGAGAAAGAGAGAGTTGCAGACCATTATTGTCATCGGCGCCGAGGTGAGTGTCTGCTGCTGTCTACGGTTTGGGAGTGGGTAAAGAGACTATGAGAGAACGCACTTCGCACAGATAGCAGAGAGAGAGTCCCAACATGTGAAATGGAAAAAAAAATCCTAGAAGTTGAGGGTGTACATTAGCACCCCTTCCTCGCGAAAGGGTAGGTCCGCCATTGACCGCCGCAAGTAGCATTCAACATATCCGAGGCAAAATTTCTACTACTACTGGGATGCAAGCGTTAGAAAATTTCTATTAAAAAACCTTCTGCTTTGAAAAGGAATCTGTCGGCATTAATCTTGATGATGAAATCAGGGCTACGTTTTTTATGTGTTCACTGCCTAAAAGTTGGAATAACTTGGTGACGACAGTGAGTAATCCTACTGTCTCTGGAATGCTAACACTTAATGGTGTTGTGAGTTCTACGATGAATGAATAAATGCAGAGAAAGATGCTTGGTGATGATATATCAGCTAGTACTGCTTTGTTTGTGGAATATCGAGGTAGACAGAATAACGTGCAGAATAACAAGGAAAGAAGTCCAACAAGAGGAAAATCAAAATCAAGAGGCAAGTCGAAGTCCGAAAGGAGAACCATAGTGTGCTAGAATTGTAACAAGGAGGGTCATAACAAGAATAATTGTACAGAACCAATGAAGAAAAAGGGAGCAGGAGGAAGACAAGGTGATGATGAAAGGGCAAACATGGTAAGTTCAAACGAATGGACATATGATGATTTATGTCTCTCTACTGCAATGGATGATAATTGGTATGTAGACTCAGGAGCCTCGATTCATTGTACATCTCATAGGGATTGTTTTTGTGATTATGTTCACGATGATTATGGACATGTGACTGTTAGGAATGGATATTAGCGTAACATTGTTGGAAAGGGAAAAGCTGAAACTAAATTTGGAACCCTGGTTTTGAAGGTTGGTAGACATATTCCAAAACTGCAGAAGAACCTTATAATTATTTGGGGGCGGGGGGTGGGGGGGGTTGGTATACCATGAAGGTATTTTGTGGGATTTGGTGAAAAACAATGGAAGATGATTAAAGGGTCGATGGTGATAGCAAGAAGTGAAAGAGTAAGAACCCTATATACTCTATCAGGTACCTATAACCATTATATGTCTTTGGCTTCTACAGAAAATTAGAGGACTACATTATGGCATCACAATTTGGGACATTTGAGTGAGAGTGGTATGAGAATTCCACACTTAAAGAATGCATTGCCAAGGATGAATAACATTCAGTTGGATTTTTGCGAGGGTTGTGCTATGAAAGCAAAAGTGGGTTAGTTTTTGGATGGATGGTAAAGAGAAAAAGACTGAAAGGCTAGAATTAGTTCACAAATATGTTTGCGAACCTACTACAGTAAAGTCTCATGGAGGTAATTTTTACTTTGTTTCTTTTATAGATGATGCTAATAGAAAGACATAGATATATGGCATCAGTCAGAAATATGATGTTTATGACACTTTTAAGAAGTGGAAAATTCTTATTAAGAAGGAAATATGAAAGAAGATAAAATGCCTAAAATCTGATAATGGGGGTGAGTATCTTGATGGAGGGTTTCAAGAATAAATGTTCCAATAATGGTATCAGGTTGATAAGGACTGTTAAGAGGACACCTCAGGAAAATGGCTTGGCAGAGATGATGAACAGAACTATCATAAAACGAGCAAGGTGCATGAGGATACATGTTGATTTACCTCTACAGTTCTGGGCAGCAGCTGTTGATACTATCTTATTTATAATTAATCAAAGTCCAACAAGTGCTCTCGTCGGTGGTATTCCCGAAGAAGAATGGTCAGGTAAACGAGTAAATTATTCTTTTCTGAGAGGTTTTTGGATATATTTTTTATGCTCATATTGATAAAGAGGAAAGGAAAAAACTTAACTCTAAATCTCAGAAGTGTGTATTTATTGGATGTGGAGGTGATAGATATGGTTATCGTTTGTGAGACTATGAACATAACAAAATCATCAGGAATAGAGATATCATATTTAATGAATCACGGTTGTATAAGCACAAGTTACAAGAACATGAAATTGAAAAGCAAAATAGAGAATACATGGAGCTTGATGAGCTAGAAGACGGATAGGTACCTAGGATAGAAAATTCAGAAGTCCTTGATTAAACAAGTGATACTAAAATTGGAGCTGAAAATCAATAACAGGTGGCTGAAACTCCTAACCTCAAAAGAAGCAGGAAAGCTCCTGATAGACTTATTCTTCCGCTTAATTATATTTTGTATACTGATTATGGTGATCCAGAATATTATCAAGAAGAAATACTGGATGAATCCAGGTTATAATGGGAGAAAGCCATGAATGACGAGATGGCTTTACTTGAGCAAAACCAAACTTGAGATTTGGTAAAGCTTTCTGCAAGAAAGAGTGTTCTACATAATAAATAGATATACAAGATTAAAAATGAAGCTGGAGGAACAAAGAGATACAAGGAACGAGTAGTTGTGAAAGGGTATCTATAGAGGAGAGGTATTGATTTCCAAGAAATCTTCTCTCCTTTTGTGAAGACGACTTCAATTTGTACAATATTGAGCATTATAGCTATAGAGGAATTACATCTAGAGCAGCTAAATGTTAAGACAACATTTCTCCATAAGGATTTAGAGGAAGAAATCTACATACATCAGCTATAGGGTTTTGAAGTCAAGGGTAAGGGAGGAATTGTTTGTTGGTTGAAGAAGAGCTTGTATGGCCTAAAGCAAGCTCCTAGATAGTGGTATTTGAAGTTTGACAGTTTTATGAAGGAGGCAAACTTCAGTAAATGCCATTCTGATCACTGTGTTTATTTTCAAAAGTTCAATACTGAGGATTTCATTATTTTAACTCTGTATATAAATGATATGCTTGTAGCATGTTCAAGCATGGGAAGGATTAATGAACTCAAGAAGAAGTTGACAAGTACTTTGTCTATGAAGGAGTTGGGCGAGGCAAAACAACTTCTTAGCAGATAGATAACCAAGGACAAAAACAGAAGAAGTTATGGTTGTCGTACATTGAGAAGGTTTTGAAGAAATTTAACTTGTACACAACTAAACCTGTGACAATTCATTTAGTAACCCACTTCAAGCTTTCAAAAGAGTTGAGTCCTAAGGTATTTGAGAGGAATATCCAGGTCTTGTTTTTGTTTCAGGGGTGATAACATAGATGTGTGAGGCTATGCAGACTCAGATCATGCAGGTGATCGAGATAATGAGAGAAGCACAACGGGATATGTTTTTTCTGTAGGAGGGACCATAGTGAGCTGAATCTCTAAGTTACAGAAAATTGTTGCATTGTCTACAACAGGAACAGAATATCTTGCTGTGACAGAAGCAAGCAAGGAAATAATTTGGCTTCATTAATAGAGCTGGGATATGGGCAAGTAGATTGCAAGTTATGGACTGATAGTCAGAGTGCAAAACATTTTGTCAAGAACTCAGCGTTTCATTCGAGAGCCAAGCACATTCAGTTGAGGTATCACTTTATACAGACTCTATTAGAGGATGGACTGCTGAATTTGGAGAATATTGAAGACAACAATAATCCTACGGAGATGTTAACGAAGGTGGTTAACAGTCATAAGTTAAGCCTATGCTCAATTTTGATAAGTCTTTGTTGATGCTTCTTGGATGAGTATAACCAACATTTGTAGGGAGTTTCAGCATTAGAGTTGTATCAGTCTCCAAGTGGGAGATTGTTATATATCGAGCCTGATTTTAGTCCTTATTACAATGGAGGTAGTGACCCGGAATAGGTTTTTGTATGGGTGTCCCACGTTGGTTATTGAAAGAAGGTCACAACTTAGCCCTAAGTATCTATGTTGTCTTGTCTCACGTTAGTTATTTAGAGAAGGTTACCACTTTGCTTTGAATATATATAAGTGGTCTTGTGTTGTTTTTTGGGTCAAGGGAAAAACGACAACAAAGAGTGAGGGCTAGGTTTCTAGTTGTAACTCTATCTCTATCGAATAGTGAAAACGAAATCTCGTCGTACTCCAAAGACGTAGCCACATTGTTGAATCTCGTAATTCTTGTGTTGTGCGTTTGTGTTTTTTTTTTAATTTTTTTAATTCTTCAATATATTTCTTTGTTTTTGCTGCGTTTCATAACATTCTCAACCCCAAAAAAACAAAAAAAGCTCTTTCAAATAGCCATGATGTTGAACAACAATAGGAAAATTGAATATCTACTACATTTAGTTCATGAGGGCACACCACGTATTAGTCGCCTACCTACTTGGGTAACAAAAACATTCCTTAAAATATTCTTTATATTTTAGAGTTTGTTTTAAATTAATGGTATTTTAAACTTTGAATACAATATTAAGCTTATTTCCTTAAAAATTCTTTTTTTTTGAATTTATTAATCTTAAGGATGTTTTTTTACTTCTAATTAAACGTTAAAACTGGCCTATACACACTACATCTCCTCCACCAAATTTGGTGTAGGAGAAACTAGCAAAAATCAACTTTTTGAGGTATGTAACTATGGAATTTTTTTTTACCCTTAATTATATTAAACAATTTTGTCATTAATTTCAATCCTTTTTTCTTTTCTTTTTTATGTACAAAGATTTTTTAAATAGAAAAACACTTGCAGAGAACTGAGTTGTCAAATTATCATAGACAAATAACTTGCACGAAACCAAGTTACGCTAAGCTTAAGAATGTTGATGAGTTCTTATTGCATGTAAGTAGAAAATTTCTCCAAGGGTATTTGTACTTAGAACAGTTCAATATACATGTAGACACCCAGTTTTGTGGTTTTATTTTATCTTTCTTGTTTATTTTGATGGGCTTCATTAATGCTTAAGTTCTTTATTATTATGGGCATAGGCCTAATAAAATGATGAGCGTAGTCTATTTAAGTAAATCCAATAGGTAGTCCAGTCTAGTCAGTTTACCAAAATTAATTAGGCATAGTTTATTGGATAGTATTTCTCTCTAGAGCTTTCATATTATTTCTTTGATAGAAGTGGTAGATCATCTTTAAGGGAAATATAGCACTTCATATTCATTTTTATATACGCAAGTCACATGCGTCGAGGTACATTTACAGTTTTCTAGATTAGCTTAGAAAATAATGATCTAGAGCGTCTCCCATTTCAAGTGTTCACATTTTTATTAAAAAGCAACAAAAAGATTCTTTTATTTTTTTTTGGTCTAGGTCTAAGTCTCAAAATGTAGACTACCTTTTATAAAATTAGAGTCGAACTATGATGGTTTTGATTTCGATTAGTCCGATGAGATAAGTAGGCAATTTGACCCCCGATGCCGAGTTCAAGCCAAAAACATAAAAATTAACTTAGGGTAGGTTTTATCCTATTTTTCATGCTCTATGTTCTTAAGGCCAAAATTCAATAAAAATGAAGTAGAGACCGAAAGGGCGCGGCAGGTGCCTAACGCCTTCTCGTTGCGTAACTTAGTCCTCGAACCCTTCTCTTGATTTCAATAGACTAGTAGTCTTTTTGGACACCTTATATTCATTTTTAGAGTTTTTCTTATTTTCCTATCTTTTAATTAAATAAGATGGTGACTCCAAATAAAAATCCTCCATCCGGGGATTTTTCCAAGGCAGTTCGCTACACTGACGCTCCGCTGGGGATAAAAACAACTAAGAGGACTAGAGTTGAAAAACTTTATTGATTTTTTTCCTTGTTGTATTTTATTTGTAGTTTGTTATATGTACAATATTATATACTTGTGGTACTTGCGCTTTTATTTTTATACCTCACACATGCGAACATCTCACCCCGACCCACCCATTCGAGAGCGACAGTTGAAGCCCTTGGTCCTCCTAGGCACAATGCAATCTTTCAATTAAGCTCTCAACTGCACAGCCTCGTACTAAAGATTCCTCTTGATTTCTTGGTATATCAAACGACTTCTGTATGTACTGGTGATCGCCCTTTATTAACTACCTGTTTATGGTGGGAGGTTTAGGGTACAGTCGAGCAGATAGAGTGAACTTTAAACTGGTGTTGAGAGAGAAACCACACACCCGAACCATTCAGTGTTCTGCCCTTTGTTGGGAGGGTACTTGTATTGGCCTATGGCATGTTGGCTGTAAGCTAAAACTGGTAACTTCTCAAAAAGGGTTAGACTCTGATTAATCGGCCGGTTAATTGCGCTCATAACTAGACAGTTAGTCAGCATGTGATTATTTGAAGAAGTTCAAAGTTCGCTTGTTTATACTCTAATCCAACCCACTGACTTACCTACCAATACACACCAGGTTACCAAATGGTTAGTTAGAATTCCCCAATAATTTTCAAATCAAAACTTCCAACCATCTGGGTACCGAACAGTTAGTCAAAACCCTAACCTTCCCAAGATTTTTCAAATCCAAAAACTTCCAATTGGCCGGTTTACCTCCCAAGTGACCGGATGGTTAGTTAGAACTTTTCCTATTCTAGAATTTTTTCAAATCAAACTAGACCTACTTATCAACAAACCGGTTACGTTCACCTCCTGTGTCTGGACTGTTAGTCAAAACTTTTTTCTATATTGGTACTTCCTTTTCAAATCAAACCCTAGAACCACTGACTAACCTGTTGGTTCGCCTCTTGAATTACGGGAAGGTTAGTCAAAACCATAACCTCCTCATAATATTTCAAAGATCCATAATAACCCCACTGACCAACTAGGATGGTTAGTCATTACCCCACTTTTCTAGATATTCTTATCCAGAATTATCCACTGAACAATGAGACGGTTAACCCATAAGGTTGACTGGCCGGTTAATCTGTGTCCAACTTCTATACGGGTATAAATCGGCCAATTTAATGTTTTATTCTGTGGGGTTCTTATGTACATCGCCCGATTGTGTGGTCCTAATTTCTTCATGGACCATATATTCTTTCCGGTTTTCCCCCTTTTTCAGGTAATAAAAAATCAAAAGAAAAAAAGAGTTGAAGGAATAAATAGTGTGTATGTGAATCTCTCGGTTGTGTCTTCCTAGTTTCTTGATTGGGTTGTCCTTTATTTCCCTTTTATTCTTAAAAAGAAATTTGAAAAAAAGAGAAAATTAACTCTTAGAGTCTTTTTTAGGGTTTGTGTCAGATAGAATTTGTATCTCTATTAAGTATAGTGTCCATCCTTATGCAGTCAAAAGCATATAAAAATCTTTTCAAGTCCCAGATTTCATATTGATTGATTTCCTATTAACCAATCACTTCACGAACATAATTAAATTTTTTTTTGAATCTAAGACTAGTTATTTATCTCATTGATGCTTATCCTTTGCACTGGGGGGGGGGGGGGTAGTATTCCTTGAATTTTCAAGCTTAAAACCCAAAATTTTTGTTTTTTTTTAAATTGAATGTCAGAAAACCGGAGGAAAGAATTTTGGTTGGAGACCTAGACATTCAAGTGAGAATTTACGAGATTATCAAGAGAAGGCAGTGACTTTCTTTCTTGGCCTATCCTCATTCACAAAAAATAGGTTAAATCCTAATTAGGTGTCATATCAAGTATCTCTCTTGTTCAAAGCTCACTTTATCCCTCCCATAGCTTGGACATTCATCTTTTTGTTTTTAAAAAAATCCAGTAGACTGAAAATGATAGTCTAAGGGCAGAAGTTAAGGTGCAAAGAGAGAGAGAGAGAGAGAGAGAGAGAATGTATGTTTGCATGAGTCCTCCTTGGAATGAGCGCTCTAGATAATTGGAGGCCATTGTTTGATCACCACATATCACCCTGGTTACTCTATACTAGATTTTTTTTTACTTGCTAGATCTTTGTGCCTAAATGGTTTAGCCTTTCTTTTTGAAAGCCTATATTTCTAACCTTGGGGCGGGTAGGCTTTTGGTGTTTGCATATGTTCTAATTATTACTGCAAACTCAACTCAGCATAAAAAGGGTTCTCACTTATATGAACCAAAGCCTTGGAATGGATGATGAATGAAATCATTAGTTTCACTTATTCAATCTCAAAAGAAAGAAGAAGTCTTGAAAGAAAAAAAAAGGAGAAGAAAAAGAAAAGAAAAAAGGGAAAGGAAATTAATGGGTTAAAAAATCATTGTGTAAGTTCAGTGCATGAATTGCCATTGATTGAGTTAGAAGAATTGATATTCGGCAGATCCAATTTGAACTACGTCAGACTTGATTCCCCTAATGGGGATACGTAGGCAATTTAGTCACCTTCTTGGCTCGGTCTCTAAGGGGACACTCTACTGGCTTTTGTTTAATACTTGGGTTTTTTAGCCTTATTACCATTCGTTCCTTAACCCATATTGTGGCCTATATTGTATCCCACATATAATGTCCTCCATGAGGTTATACTTATTTAAGAAAGAAAAATGCTCTTTCACATTTTGATGGGGTAAAAAAAATGAAAAACATTTGAAAAAAAAATGATGAAAAAAGAAGATAATGGTCCATGACCTTTCTAAGCTCGCTATATTATGACATGATATGTTCACCTTCCTATGGCTTGTTAGATGACCTTTCAATTCCTGAGCTTCTGAACCTATTGTGTTCACCTCATGGCGACCTGATGATGACTCATTGATTTTAATGACCTATCTGGCCTGCCTTATTTTGAACAATAGTTTGACATTTTTCTATTAACCATTCATTGAGAATATAAGAACATTTATGACCTTATCTCGTGCCTAATTATGAGCTTTCACCCTCACATTTGACTGTTAGTCACTCTGGTCTAGCCCAGTCACTAACCTTGAGCCGAGGCCCTATTACCCTCACATCTTATATAGTTCTGTAGCATACTCATCCGCCTCCCAGCTCATGCACCTTAAACTTTTACAGTCCATCTTTTGTGCTCAACCTTTTCATGATAGACTTAAGGATTCAAACTTGTTGTTTAAGTTAAGAAGTAACTTCTTCCGTGAAGTTGGATGACATTTGATGATAAGGAATCGAAATATTTTCAATCAAAAACTTCAGTAGTCTTTCCCTCTTTTTGTAGATATAGACATGTCAACAGAGTGGGCACCATTGCCTTAAAAAACACAAATGAAAAATCCCGAAGTGGTTGCGATTTATCATACCGGACAACTCAAATGATTTTTAGTGTCAACATGCTCTCGAACTATGAAAGGATATTAACTTTATCATAGGTTCTTCATTGTTTATGTCTTTAAGGGGCTTTCCCATGTGATTCCCCTTTTAGTTTAATTAAGGTTAAATCTAGTTGTATTTTTGTCCAAGGGCTTCATGTGGATCCACTGTCCTGACAGTCAGGACAATACTTGTCTTAGGTTGTCTTTTTTGCTACGCTGTCAGCATTTTTAGTCTAGAAGCTTCATGTCTTAGGTCATCTTCATGTGGATCCATTGTCCTTTCATGATGGTTATGGTAGCGCTTATCCTCGAATGAATTTTATTTTCTTAATTCAGGGGATTCATGTGAAGTCTCCTTCCTTGACAGTCATGATAACGTTTGTCCTTATTTGTCCATTTTATTCTACGGTCAGTTTTTGCATAAATTTTGTCTAAGAGGCTCGTTGTGACCGAGCGCCCTTCCATGACAATCTGGATAGTGTCTGTCTTTACATGCATTTTCTCTTGGCCAGGGGGTCCATGTAGCTCCCTATCCCCGACTATGATGTTCTTGTCTGTCTTCATCCAGTTCATCGCATTTCCAGTTTTGTGTGCCTCCATTTTAGT
The DNA here is from genome assembly GCA_033070095.1 of Escallonia herrerae. Classification (NCBI taxonomy): domain Eukaryota; kingdom Viridiplantae; phylum Streptophyta; class Magnoliopsida; order Escalloniales; family Escalloniaceae; genus Escallonia; species Escallonia herrerae. Next base: position 103,001 of record JAVXUP010001907.1, on the reverse strand, counting down.
TTAGGGGCTCCTTGATCCCCCTTCCATGACAGCCATGATACTGTTTGTCCCTTGAATGGTCAGTTTTGTCTGCATGCACTTTTATCTAGGGGTTCTCTACGATTCCCCTCTCACGACAACTGGGATAGTGTCTGTCTTTCCCTAATCTAATGTGTAGTCAACGTTGTTTGTATGCATTTTTGGTCTAAGGATTCTCTGTGATCCCCCCTTTCACAACAGTCATGATAGAGCCTATCATCCTCCATTCTGTTGCGTGGCCTGTTTAGTCTACATGCATTTTGTTTAGGGTCTTCTGTGATTCCTCACACACGATAGGCGTGATACAGTCTATCCTCACCCAGTCCATTGTAGGGTCAGTTTTGTCTGTATTTATTTTTGTCTAGGGGATCCCCATGATCCTCCTTTCATGATAGTCGTGTAACGCCCGTCTTCATCCAGTCCATTGCATGGTCACTTTTGTCTACATACAGTTTTGTCTAGGGGCTCCCTGTGATCCCCCCTTCATGACAGTCTTGATAGTGTCTGTCTTTATCCAGTCTATTGCATAGTCAGTTTTATCCATATCCATTTTGTCTAGGGGATTTTTATGATTCCCTTTTCCTGACAATCATGATCGGGACTGTGTCCGCATCACTAGCACATATTTTGTCTAGGGGCTTCCTGTGATTCTTCTTTCACCAAAGTCATAATGTGATTCATGTTAAGCATCGTCTGCCTGCATTCATGTCTAGGGGTTCCCCTGTGATTCCTCTCATGTTAGTCATGATAGTGTCTGTCTTTTGTTCACTTGATTCGTCGTGTGTTCAACTTCATCTGTATGCATTTTTTCTAGAGGCTCCCAGTGATTCCCTTTTACGATAGTCGTGATAAAGTCTATCCTTATCCATTCCATTGCATGATCAGTTTCACCTACGTGCATTTTGTCTAGGGACTCTTTGTGATTCCCTTATCCCGACAGTTAGGGTCAGTGCTTTTGTCTCATCTAAGTTTATGTCATAAAAGTCTATTTTTTGACCTTAGTCTTCAAAAGAGTTTTTTATATAAAAAAGAATATATATATATATATTAAAAATTTTAAAAGAAATAATAGGACAAAAAAAATCTGATGTTTGCTGTGGCTTTTCAGTCACGTCCTTAGCCTTCGTGACTCTAGTAGAAGAGTTAACTTATCATCTCAACCCTTGCCTGTCATTCTTTCTTAGTCTAGGTTTATGTTCGAAGGTATTTGACCCCAATCCAAGTCCCTACGTGCAAGGCATTTATATTCTTCTTCACTAGTCTAGTCTGAACTACATTTGGCTTAATCCCTTCCCAATGAGGGTATGTAAGAACCTTCATTGGGTGTAGCCATGTCTAATTAGGTCTATGCCCGAGAATAGCTAACCCTTAACTGAAGCCAAGACGTGAAGGTCACTTACAGTCTCCATTTTCCAGCACAGATATATTTTTGTGTGTGCAACCCCTTAATTCCCAGTTAACACGCAGATATTATGCACCTTGCTTTATTTAGTCTTATTTTTTTCGTATTCCTCGATGACCAACCATCATTATTGTTGGCTCTGGCATCTAGTGATGCATCCTTATACCTAAGTGACCAATCGTCTTTACTATTGACTCCGGATTTAGTCGTAAGCCTTTGTTTTGCCTAGACGACCTATCGTCTTTATAACTATTGACTCTGGCTTCTAGACATGTTTTTCTACTCATCCGCCTAAAGGACCAAATGTTGTTACTAATGGTCCAAGCTATTTGGCAGTAAATTTTTTGGTCAAAATCCTAGTTTTTTCTCCATATTCTTGGAACACCAACTGTCCTTACTATTGGCTTCGGCATCTAGGGATACATTCGCATGTATAAACAACCAATTGTCATTACCATTGGCTCCAGCTCTTAGACATTACATTTTTTGTTACGGTTAACTATGGCTTCTAAGGATCTGCCTTATGCCTAAGCGACCAATCATTGTTATTATTATCTCTGGCTCTTAGTCATAAGCCTTCCGACTGTCTAGGCAACCGATCATCGTTACTATTAGTTCCAGCTTCTAGATACACTTTTATCCCCCTAGACAACCTATCATTGTTACAATTGGCTTCGACTATTAGGGGTTTATCCTTATGGCTAAGCGACCAATCATTGTTATTTTAGCTCTAGCTCTTAGTCATAAGCTTTCAGTACATCTAGATAACCAAACATTGTTACTGTTGGCTCCAGGCTTCTAGATGTACCTTAATATCTAAGTAACCAATCGTTGTTATTGTTGGCTCCGGCTCTTAGACATGATTTCTCAGTATCCTTAAATGACCAATCGTTATTACTATCAACTTGGGTCAATTGCACTGAGCGCCCCTAAGTTTGTTCGCGGTAGCTCTCTGCACCACAAAGTTATTTTTAGCCATCTGTCACCCCAAACTTTCATAAGTGTGGCACCGATCACCCTTCGACCATAGTCTGACCAAATTTCAGGCAAATGGCTGAACTTAGGAGGGTATTTTTGGAATATCAGGTCAAAAATTAGGGATCTAGGGTTTATTGTGATTAAATTGAGGAAGAAGGGTTCTAGGCTTCATGTATGCTAGAAATAGATGGTTGTGGTGGGATCTAGAGCAAAAACTGATGGTGTGATGGGTTTCTGTAATGATGGCTAAGGTGGCAGCAGAATTCCAATAGAAGGTGGCGAAGATAGTTGAGAAAGGAGGTGGCGACAGGTTTGGTGATTGGTGGAGGTCATGGTGGTGGGCGTGGAGGTAGGAGTGGGCTGCATATTGGTGGTGGTGTTAGTGAAGATGGAAAGTAGAAGATGAAGATGAAGATGGATTTCACAGAGAGAGGGGTAATTTGTCAGAAATGCCTCTTTTGTTTTAGTTAAATTACTTCTCCAGCAAGGCTGTTGGCCGAAAAATGTACGAGGGGTGTTCGGCGTCACACTTATGAAAGCTTAGGGTGGCAGATAGTTAAAAATAACTTTGTGGTACAGATAGCTATTGCGTGAAAACTTGAGGGTGCTGAATGCAATTGACCCTATCAACTCTGGCTCTTAAGGCAGTGAGTTTTCTAGTCTAAGTTTCAGTTCTATCTGATGTCTCAGTATTCTTAGATGACTAATTGTTGTTACCGTTGGCTCCGGCATTTAAGAATATGCTCTTCATCTGGCGCCAGTCATTCTTATTGTTGGCTCCAGCTTCAAATAAGCTCTGGCTTCACTCTTTCTTTTTGGTATTGCAAAGGAAGCCTTATAAGATGTCTGATCTCATATATGTATGAGTTTCTGAGTCAGTTTTGAGTCTTGTTGTCTTTTCTGTATCTATACTAGAAAAATCTGTTGTCCATTTATGGTGATGTTTGCCCGCGTGCGAGCTTCAACACCGAGGGGCTTTGTAGACACCTCATTTTTCTAGTTATATTTTATCTTTCTTTTTTGTTCTATTAGGCTGTACTAATGATTAAGTTCTTTATTATTGTTGGAGTAGGCCTAGTAAAATAATGCGCTTAATCTATTTAAATTAGTCTAATAGGTAGTCCAGTTCAATCAGTTTAGCCCAAATTAATTAGGCTTGATCCATCGGATAATGGCCTAGTTAGTTAGGGTTAGCCCAGCTTATGTTAGAGTTAATAGGGTAAGTTTGAGTTGGAGACTTGAGGATCAATTTGAGAAACAAAGTGATTGGTGTGAATATGGAAAGTGTTTCCAATCTGGTACTATCCCTAACAATTGATTAAGATAATTACCTATTTTAAGACATGATAATGTCCGGAAATTTGTAAAAAATTATACAAAAATTCAGGGATAGACCACCCAGTTTTCGTCTAACAGGTCGGTTAGTTGACTTTGTCAATCCGCAATTTTTATTAAATATTCTGTTTTATTATCAGACAGATTGATAACGTCATTGGCGTCCTAGACCTTTAATAAATAGGGTTCTTGGCCTACATTTTTAGGGAAGCTTTTTCTCCCTAAAGCTTTTATATTATTTTTTTCATAGAAGTGGTAGATCATTTCTAAGGGAAATTTAGCACTTCATATTCATTTCTATATACACAAGTCACATGCATCATGGATTCATCGTAAGGAGTTCTAAAGTCTCGTAAGCCAGTGCCTTCTCGAGGTACATTTACAGTTTCAAGATTAGCTTAGATAATAATGGTCTAGAGTGTCTCCAATTTCCTGTAGTCGCATTTTATATTCAAAAACAACAGAAAGACTCTTTTACATTTTTGGTCTAGGTCAAAAGTCTTAAAATGTAGACTACCTCCCATAGGATCAAAGTCGAATTACGACGATTTTGATTCTGATTAGTCCTATCGGTTTACATAGGAAATTTGACCCTCGTTGTCGAGTTCAAGCCAAAAACATAAAATTAATTTAGGGTAAGTTTTATCATATTTTGCATGCTATATATTCTTAAGTAGAGACCAAAGGACGTGGCATGTGCCCAACACCTTCCGATTGCGTAACTTAGCCCCTAAACCCCTCTCATGGTTTCGATAGACTAGTAGTCTTTTTGGACACCTTAGAGTCATTTTTTGGGTTTTTCTTATTTTTTTCTTCCTTTAATTAAATAAGATGACTACTCTGAATAAAAATCTTTCTTCCAGGGATTTTAACCAAGATGGTTCGCTACAATACTCAATAAGCTAGAAACAACAAAATAATATAAGTTTGCAAGGCCACTAACTTAATTAGCTCCAGAAATTCAAGAGCATAAACAAAATCACATCTATCTTCGTAAGAAGCGAATACCAATGACATGTAGTTTACAAGCTTAAATTCCTTTAAGAGCACTGGTCATATAACTTCAAACCATGTTATTGAGAAGTTTTCCTCACTCTTTACATTAAAAAGACATGAGCAAGTCGGATTGATTTGGTAATAGGTTTGATCCCAGGTGTTTTACAAGTCAGACTGTTACCAGTGAAGCCTCATGGCTTACAAACGGTTGCAAGTATATATGTAAGTCATGACATGTAATATTCGATATTTTTTTTGAGCAGTTAAAAATAATCATCTATGCTTCGAAAAATAAATGGGTGATAATTTTGAATAATGCTTGAAGATTAGGAGATTATGGAAGCTTAAAATGACGTTGGGATCAAAATGTAATTATGAAAATTTTTTGGGGCCATTTTTGTGAATTTGGAAACTTTGGGGCTATTCTGTAATTTTCAAAATTAGCATGTTATGTGTCAAATTTTTAGAATAGCTTGTGTAATGAGTTGCCACCTCAAAATTTTGTTGAGTGGTAAGTAATGTAATTTAAAGTATAAAATATTGGGTGGAAATTATAGAAAGAAATAAGGAGGAAAATTTGGGGGAAGAAAACAGAAATAAGAAAATAGGAAGAACAAGAAATAAAGAGAAAGGCACAATGCTTGGCAGGAAGAAACAGGGGGAAAGAAAAGATAAATTGGCAAGAGAAAGGGGGAGAGAGTGAGGAATTTCTTCAGGGTAATCCCTCTGCCATTTTTAGAGCGTGTGATTTAGTGTATCAAGTGTGTTCAGTGTGTTGAAGGTAGCTATGTGTTTTTCGGTAGTGAGTGTGTGTGTTGTTCAGTGTGTGAGTTTGTGTAGGAGATAAAGTGTATGCGTGTGTGCTAGAATCTGTGTGGGTGAGTGTGTTGATGGTTGATGGTGAAGAGGCGTATGTCTTTAGCATGTGTTTTGTGTCTGTAGTGGGTGCAAAGTGTGTGTCTGCAGTATGTGACATTGTGTCTGTAGGGTGTGTATTCGGGTGATTATGTATATAATCTTGTGGTGTTAGTGTGTGTTTATGAAGATATTAGGTGAAAGTGTGTGTTTTTAATGTGTTAAGAGGTATATGTATCTGTTTAAGTGTGTGCTGAATGTGTGTGCGCGCGCGCCGCGCGCGTGTGTTTTAGGTGTGTTAAAGTGTATGTTAGGTGCTTTAATGTGCGTTATGTGAAGAAGCGTGCGTGTGTGTATAGTGGTAGGAGAGCGCATGTGTCTCGGCAGTTGGAGGAAGAAGATGAACTGTATGTTTTGAAGGTGAAATATTGTGTGTCTTGATTTAAGTAGTAAGTGTGAATGTTCGTAAAAACGGGGACTAGGGTTAGCAATTTTGTGTGAATTTTTTAAAATAGTTCCGATCAAAATTTGACAAAGTTCAAAACAGAGACCCCCGATATTTTTACGAGACGTACACTACAAAAATATTTGGGAATTTTTGGTTGTAATATCTTGAACTTTAGGAGTCGGTTAAATAACTATTTGGCTTCAAAAAATAAACGGGTGTTAATTTTAAGTAATGCTCGGGATTTAGTAGTGCATAGGAGCTTAAAAAAATTCAGGATGAAAATGTAATTTTCAAAACTTTGGAGGAAAAATTTGGGGGCATAATCGTAAATTAATGTTTTGGTGATAAAAATAATAAAACGAGAGACAATGTATGTTTTAGTGACACTTAATTTAATTAAAAAAGATTTGGAGAAATTTGGGGCAAAAATGTAAATTTTGCAAAATTTGGGGTTATTATGCAATTATAAAAATTTGTGGGGGTTAATTTGCAATTTTGGAGAAGTTGGCATTAGGTGTCAAAATCTTAGAAATCAGATTATGTGTAGATGCCACCTCCTATCATTTTGTCTGATGACTAATGGAATTTTATATTAAACAAGTATATGAAATAAAATTTAAACTAAGAGAAAAGGAAGAAATTTCGGGTAAAGGAAAATAAGAAGAGAAAGAAGAAACAGAGCAGGGGAAGGAAAAAAAAGAAGAGGAAGGAAGACAGGGGCTCGGTGGAATAAGAGAGGGAATCAGAGAGAAAGAGGGAGATTGGGAAAAAAGGCTCAAGGGTAATTCTTGCATCTTCTTCTTAGATTTTTTTTTTTTAATTTAAGTTTTGTGTTTGTCTTTGGGGTGATTTTAGTCAGTTGTGGGCAGTGTGGTTCCATGTTATGGGTGTGTTCTTGTGTTAGTGAATATTTGCAGTTAGGTAGGTGAGTTTCGTGTGGTCTTTTAACGTATTTGTGCATTATCTGTGGATGAAATTGTGTGTGTGAGATGAGTTGCGAGTGGGTGCCGTGGAGGTGAATTGTGGAGGGTGTTCAGTTGTTCTTCAAGGGAGAGTGTGATTTTCGGTGAGCTGTGGGTCTTTTAATGTAAGTATGTGAGTGTTTAAAGGTTAATGGTAGAGGGTGGAGCTCGACAGAGAGGGGAAGGGCAAATGTGCAGTGTGTGTGTGTTCTGTATAACTGTGTGAAGTGTGTGTGTTTGGTGAGAATATGTATATATAATGAGTGAAGGTGGTGTTAATGAGGGTGTAAGAATGAAGTGGGTGAGATTGGTGCACCTTTCAATGTGGACGAAAGTGCGTGGGTGTTCTAGCGTGAAATAGTGTGTGTCGTGTAATAGGGTATGAAGTGTGTGATGTGTCGTGTAACAGGGTATGCAGTGTCTGATTCTGGTGTATGTGTGTTTAAGTTGCATATAAGTGTGTGTTAGGATGTGTATTTAGGCAGTATAAGATAATTTAAATGTGTTTGTGTGGATCCTGTAGTGTATTAGGGTGTGTAGGTGAGTTGTGTATAGGTGGGTCTCGACAGAACAAGGAAGAAGAGAAGTGTGTGTACAAAAAAGTGTAATACTATGTGTTTTAATTTGAATAGTGTTTGTAAGTGTCATTAAAAGTAGGGGTAATTTTGGTAGGTTCTAATCCAAATTTCTATAAATAGTTAGGGCCAAAATTAGACAAAGTCTAAAAAAGTAACCCCTACTATTTTTACAAGACGTACGCTCTGGAATGTATTTTAAGAATTTTTGGTGTCTACGAAGGGCGCTAAATTATGGCATCGATAAGGTTGGTGTCTGTGGGAGGGCGTAATAAGGTTGGTTTGAATCCTGCATGAAAAGCAGGCTAGTACCCAATGGGACTAGTATTTATTTTGGTACAACATGCATGTGTACACTACCAACTTTTCTTGAGTGGCATTGTAACCGCCCAAGATCAACGTTAATTTTTTATTTTATTCTCACCATATGTACCATGAATTGTGCTTGGGTTGAAATCTCTTGACAAGTCTTTATCGTACTATTTGAAATGATGACTTTGGAAATAATCTTTTATTGATCATTTGGGAACCCATCGTGATGGTATTTGTCTATTTTGGTATTTATTACTGATGAATTTTGATCTTTTTGGAAAATTATTAAGTTTTTTTTACCTTTTGAAGTGTTCTGAAAATCTTCGTCAGCTTTTCTTTGAATCATTTGTAATTCTTTTGTTGGTCCTTGTACTACCTTACTGAGCTTTTAAAATCTCATAAGTTGTAGTAGGTTCGGGAATGGGTTTGAGTTTGTATGAGCTTCCGGTGAGCCCGCCAGTTCCATGTCATAAGACCCCCGCGTGGGTCAGTACTGTCACCTTGAGTTTGTAAAGAATATAGGTTTTAATAATTTAAGTTTAAGCAATTTTGTAAGCTTGTATTTGAAGAATTTGAGGTGGTATCGGATTAGATGTTTTGAAGTATGTGTTAGTGAATAAATTTGATAGGTTTGATGTGATCTGGTAGGTTTGATGTGATCTGGTAGGTTAACTTAATATGAACATATTAGAAAAAATTTATATTACTGAGATATTTTATTTTCTAAAATTTTGTGCCAATATAAAGTCGATAGCTATTTTTCAGTGGAATCGACTTTTGAGTGTTCGATCCAGACACTGTTCGGAATTTTCGGGCAAAAATTTCATGAGACATTAATTAGCCCAAAATAATTTCAAGATGCCAAAAAGGGTATTTTAAAATATTTTAAGATTTTTCCGGTACTGAAGTGACTAGGGGGGGTGTTTTGATAATTTACCACCCAAAACAGGGTATTTTGGTAATTTTATCTATAAAGGTACTTTTAGGCATTCACATATAGTAGAGATATTTTAGTGGTTGTATTTATGGGGAGAACGTTTTGGTGATTTAAGTATAAGAGGGGTGCTTTTGGTAATTTTACACATAAGGAACATTTTAGTATTTTTACCTACCAAGTGAGGGGGGATTATTTTGGGAGTATGCATGACTCAGTTTTGAGTTTATAATATCATAGTATAGACTGTATTTCGATCATCTGATTGTTCCTTTTAGATCAAAGCAAAAGACTTTCAGGATACACTAGCTCAGTTTCGGATCCAGGCAGTGTTATTAAAGGCGCAGGAGCATCTAAGGTGCAAAAGGTCCCTGGAGCCTGGGCGCAAGGTGCAGGCGTGCGCCTTTTCGAAGCAAGGCGCAATATTAAAATATATAAAAATAAATAAATAATAGTGCATTAAAACAATAAAATTACATAAAAAATATTTCAGAACATGACACTTAACAAACTTCTAAACACTAGAGAAAGTTTCAAATACCAACGTCCTAATTTAACAAGCTTCCAAAATTAAAAAAAAAAGTCTTAAATTCACTGAATATAGCAAATAACTAAATCTTAAGTGAACATAACACCACCGTCCTCATCATCGCCAAGAGCCATGGCAACAACATTTTCTTCAAACGGAATCGTAGGCTCTAAGTCTGGTAAAGATTCCTCTTCAACTTCATCTTCTTCGTCTACTAGGTGAACTGAAGGGGTAGATTTCTCCAAGCATGACAGATTGTCTTACCAATGAGTAAATATTAAACCACTGCGATCATTTAAAATTGTTGAATTACTTAGTAGAAAAACGAAAAACAAAGAAGGGAAACCATAGTTCAAGAAATGAGCATAGAAGTAAGAAAAAAGCATCCAAACTGGGATGAATCAAGTAATATGAGTGCTCATGAAGAGACGAATCAAATATTCAGATGATAAACAATCACAAATTCATGGGGCTTTTAGATGTTTGTAGCAGTCAATAAGTACCCATGAAGAGACAATAAACTACAGTTCAACTAATCAACATATAAGTAAGAAAAGGGCATCCAAACTGGGATTAGAGTGTGGAGCAGAAGATTTGCAGGGACAAAGAGGAGCAGCAGGTCGGCGTCAAGGTCGACGACTAGAGTTGGAGGAAAAGATTAGCAAGCAGCAGCAGAGAGGAGCAGTTGTGTCAGTGCTGCGTGCGACTGGAGTAGCGGTAGTAGTAGAGAGGTACGCCATGGCCGTACGCATGAGACCGACAGCGACCAGACAAGGATTGGCAATGACCGAAGTCACCGGATGACTCACATGCCGAGACTTGGGAGTTTCTTGACTGAGTCATGATCCGTGAGGCTATTTTAGATTTAGGTTTAGTGTATTAAAATGGACAGACCATATTAAGCCACATTAAGCCAATCCAACGGCCACAATTCGTGAGCCTAGTCGTGCGCCTCCCACCCCGCTATGTGCCTAGCGCCTTGGTGCCTAGGCTCACTAGGCGTGCGCCTAATTGAACGTGCTACGCCCAGGCCTAGGCGAGGCGCTAGGGGTGCTCCTGTCCGTGCCTAGCGCCTAGGCGTGCTTTTTATAACACTGGATCCAGGTAAGAGTTTCTATTTGAACCTTGGGTAAGGATTTATCCGAACCTTAATTTTGATAACTTGTGTTCGTCAATATTATTTTGATTCACTTATGGCTATTGTCAAACACTGAGATATGAATTGATATTAGCATTTCCAAGCAAACCCCAACATTGAACCTGAATCGGTTATTTGAAAATCTTATCGATGCTCACCTTTTATTGTACGTTGAGCAAATTTGATAAATGTTCGTATTTGTCCATGGCTATTCTTGAATTCTGAGTGATGAATTGATATCAACATGTTTAATTGTTATTGAAACCCTAATTGATATCGATTATTTGAATTCATGTTAATGCTCATGTTTATTGCATGTCAAGTGTTGAATTGTTTTTGTTGATTCTTTGATTGTTGTCTTTTTTATTGACCTAGGAATCTATTCTGAGGGAGACGTTATAAGGAAGTTCTGTTTCTGCATCCTACGGGGAACGCATGCTAGTTCATTGATCTGTAGAAAGGGCTAGTTATTATACATCATGCATGTGTACTCTGTAAGCGCCTGTGTGGCATTGCCTCTGCGAATGGTCAATATCTTCTAAATTGTTTACATTGTATCTTATAATGAATGTTTTGGAAAATAATTGAAAATGAATGTCTTGATATCTAATTGAAGGGGATTGAGTTGAAACTCTTCCACATATTGTGATCAAACTATTTGTGATTATCTGAAATTTTTTCCTTATTTTCTTTGAAATATTTGTGTTCGTTTTGAAATCCTTTGAAAAATCATCATTGCATTTTAAAATAATGACTTTGAAAATAATCTTCAAATTTATCGTTTTCGTATTTGTTTATGATTGTTAATGTTCATTTTGGAATTTGGTAATGTTTGTTTTGGTATCTGTTTATGATTGTTGAAATGTTTTAAAACATTATCATCGAATGGACTCTTGAATCGTTTTTGTAATTCCTGCAGTTGTTCCTTGAAAGACCTTACTGAGGTTTCAAAAGCTCACCCTTCATGTTTTACTCCCTTCCGTAGGAAATAATCAATTGTAGAATGCTTAGGAATGGGTTTATAGTCTGTGTGAGATTTCAGAGAGCCCATCACTATTGTGTAGTAAGACCCCTGCGTGAGTCGGTATTGTTAACTCATTCTATAAACAATTTGAGTTTGTAAAGAACCTAAGTTTTAATAGTTTAAGTTTAAGTAGTTTTATTATTATTATTATTTTTTTGTAATATTGTATTTTGAAGAATTTGAGTTGATGTTTAGTTAGATGCTCCGAGGTATGTGTCAATAAATGGGGTTTGATGTGATTTGATGTGATGCGTAGGTTAACTCTTCGAGAGTCTGGGATCACGGAGCCCCAGATTTTAAGGTCATTACATGACGTCTCACGATTCATATAAACAAATTACAGTAAAAACCTCCCAACTATTACTACCATAAATATAACACAAAAAGGTAATTGAGATCCCTTTTTAACAGTCTTGAACTCAGTCCTATTGGATGTCAATGCGTGCCTGACATGCAAAAGTTTCTAGGACCATGCTTCCTTTCCCTGTGATGCTTGTGCCACTATGAAAAAGGGGCTAAGGCAACGCTTATTCCAAGACACTTCAGGAAATGTCGTAATCTAGAGGCATTAGGGACCTTTGCACAAATACATACATGTCACGACCTTTGCCACACTTCAAAATATGTAATTACACAAATGTATACATGTCACGACCTTTACCACACTTTGGTATGCATCATATAGTAAGTGTTGGCATTGGGTGTAGTGGCATTAGGGTCAGTGACATTATTTTAAGTACCGCATAATATCAACATTTACTCTAAATCATCAAGAAGCTTATATTTTCAATGACCACATTTGTCTAATTATTCCCTGTGAATGAAATATTAGGGACTAAATATTATATTGAGAGAAGAATTTTTGGGGAAACGAGCGGTCCTACTCTCCTTCTTTCTGAATAGAGATGCACACCACAACAATTAACCCTTTCTCAATATGTTGGTATTCACCGATAGAGGTCGATCGATGATCTTTGACTTACAATCAAGTAGGGATCTTTTGCCCTTTTATGTACTTTCTTTTCTCTCTCTATCAAACCCTAATATCCACTTTTGAACAGTTAAGATCTTGTGCTACATCTTAGTATTTTCATAAGTGTCATAGAGACAAGCTCAAGTCTCGTAAAAGCGGCCACACTTCCCGCACTAATATAGGTTAATCTAGTAAGGTAAACTTGTATGATGTGCACCCTCCTTTTGGACATAGAGTTATTAAAGGAATAACTCCTACCCTCATCTTGTTCTCCATACAAGTATGCACTACTTTGAGATGGCATGAAGATTAAGGTCTTCATCCTTTTAGTGCATTCGTGGTTATAAGTACAACATGTTTTTCCATTGAAGTATAAGAACGGAACATTCATGTTATCTCTCTTATTTAATGAGCTTTGAACCCATCTCCTTGAAAGTCATCTATATAACATCCTGCCTAGGCTTTGTTTAAAGAGATCCATCAAATTTCCTTTGGACTTTAACTAAGTTGTAGTAACAACACCTTTACCAAGTTGTTCTCTCATATTGCTATATCTTACCGATTGAAAATATTAAAGATAGCTATGTCTTAGACTTATGTCTTGACTTCCCATTATAAAATTTACATGCATGCTCTTAATAATGTTGCCTCATTATCACTGCACCCAAATTTTGCAGGCATTGGCTTAGGCCAAGGAATCTCTATGGACAAATCTCTAAGCCATTCCGCCTTCTCTATTCTTAAGAAATAACACCTCTAACCATGGTAGAAAGCCAGCCACTTGTGGACATTGTTTCATCGGGTCTGTGATCTAGTTTGCATCAGTATACCCATCCAATAGGGCATGAAACTCCTTCTAAGTTAATGCAACTTCCGTTGTGCCCTAAAGGGGCACCCTAAACACCGCATTCCAATGGATTGCCCGGGTTTATGAGTAAACATACTCAAATCACCAATCGCAAAGGTTATGTCAGGTTGGGTACACTGCATGACATATATCAAACTATCTATGCCTCTAGAATACTCAAGTTGTGGAACACATTTGCCTTTAACTTGATAGAAGGGTCATATAGGTAGTGATTGTTGCATAATTCTCGTGATTAAGTTTCTTTAATACTTTCTTAATATAATGAGAATGTGACAAGAAAAATAGAATCCGAGGATCTAATGATTTTCATGTCCAAAATAACATTGCCTTCCCCTATATCCTTCACATCAAAAGATGAAGACAAAAATGATGTCGTCTTTAACACAACATTTCAATCTGTACCAAAGACTAACACATCATCGATGTACAAACATATTACAACACCACGTCCATTATGAAACTTAGAATAAACACACTTATCTCATTTGTTTGTATTAAATCCATGAGATATCATGAGATTGTCAAATCAATCATGCCACTACTTAGAAGCTTGTTTTGGGCCATATAAAGATTTGATAAACTTACAAGCCTTTGTTTCTTGGCCCCTTCATACAAAACCTTCCTATTGTTTAACGTACAGCTCCTCCTCGTAAACATTATTTAGAAAGGTAGTCTTGACATCTATTTGGTGTATAACCAGTTTGTTGATAAATGATAAAGTTAACAATAATCTTATAGTGCTAAATCTAGCTATTGGAGTATATGTGTAGAAATAGTCAATCCCTTCCCTTTGTTTAAAATTCTTGGCTACAAATCTTCTTATATACTTTGAAACCAATAAAACAACCCTATAGGAGGGGTGAATAGGGTTTTTGAAAATAAATGGGAAAATTAAACTAAGCACTCTCACGAATCTCAAACAAACCAAGTAATACTTGAATCATGCTAATTTAACAATCTCAAACAATTATATAGAAATAAGTAAAGAGATTGGGTTAGAGATACCTGAGAAGGAGATTTAAATGGTTCGGCTTGAACTACCCTCAAGCCTACATCCACCTCTTCAAGGAAGTCCCTTGCAAGAGCACTAGAATCCACTAGCAACAACTTCTTCCGGGTCAAGATCAAAACCCTTACAACACTTGATGATATCCCCACACCAAGCACAAGCCTTAAATCCACAAAGCTCACCCAAGACTTGATAAACCCAAGCCTCGATCCTAATCATTTTACAAAGATCAATTGTGTACAAAGAAATGCTCTTGAAAGGAAATGAGTACAAATAAAGCTCTAGTACAATAGAGAGATGAGAGAATTCATGACTTGAAGTATGCTCACTCACAATCAAAGAAATGCTCACAAAGATGCTCTCTTTAATGATTTAAAATCATGAAGATGAAGAGATAAAAGTTTAATCTATGAGCCTTGATGTTTCTCTAGTGAATAGAGGCTCAGAATGCGGCTTCCATGGTTTATGATAAAGCCCCAAATCAATTATATAGAGAAGATATGAAATATAGCCGTTAGAGGCATTGTATGAGCAAAACTGCCATTGTAGTCGACTGTATTACCAATGGAGTCGACTAGATTCCCTCTAAACTAGCCGTTGCAATCTTGTCCTCGAGAATAGCCGTTGGAGCTGAATTTTGACCAATGCAGTTGACTGGATTCAAATACAGTCGACTGTATTACCCTACTGCCTTTTGGCTGCCTCACGGAACTCCCTTTCTTATTTTGGGCATAACTCTCTCTAGAAAAATCGGATTGAGGTGCCATTTTTTGCGTTGGAAAGATAATGAAAATTTTTATCAAGATATAAAAATATTGGCACCAAATAGTTTTTGAGAAAATATGAGTGAGCTCCAAAGTTCACTCATTTTTAAGAACCACACTTGTGTGAAAGGTTAGGAACTCACATGCAATGCACAAGGTGTCCTAAGGTATTTTTAGGTCATAGTCATCAATTCAAGCATCAAATCAAGGCTAGTTACATAGTAGTAAAGATCAATCATAATCGATAGTAACTTTGCCTTTGCATTTTTTCTTACTCTTTGACATTGGACTTGATGAAGCTTACATAGCATGTGCACTACAACTTTAAGCTTCTTTGGCTTCAATCCATCTATCCAAATTCTCAAATGTGTCTTCATGAGTGTCATGTATATATCTACTAAGAATCCACTCAAAGCACACATTAGAACATAATCAATGTGTAGTTATCATTAAAACAATATGTATGCCTAGGTTATCCAACCATAGGGCTAACATACTTGTATATGGATCCGTTGGTCTTAAGTTTTTGCTTAAGGATCCATTTGCAACCTATTGGTTTAGACGCTGGTTGAAAATCAGTCAAAACTCAAGTTTGATTTGACATTATCGAATCCATTTCATCATTTATGGCTTCTTGCCATAGGGCATAATCTCGAGAAGTTATGGCTTCATGCTCTAGGTTATGAACATAAGAGGAATCATATTCATTCCTATCGTCCTTAACTATAAACTGGTAGGAATATGGACCATAAGACTTTTCTATCCTTACTCTCTTATTTCTCCTTAGTTCACTATCTTCCCCCATTTCTAGAGTACGGTGAATTTGATCATCATTGATTGTGTCTTCATATTTTCGTTTCCTAGAGAAAGAATTCTCAAAGAAGTTTGCATCTCTACTTTTCAAAATAATATTTTAGCTAACGGATTCTGTAGATTCCATGGTTAGGAATCTATACGCCTTGCTATGTTGAGCATAACCTACTAAGACACATTAAATTATTTTTTCCCCTAAATTTGGGTCTTTTAGGATCAGTTAGCCTAACTAATGTCCCACACATCCACGCCTTGAGGTGTACAAGAGAAGGTTTTCTCTTTCTACAAAGCTCATAGGGTGTGACAATAGTAACTTTGTGAGGTATACAATTAAATAATTACGTAGCAGTTATATATTCTTCCCTACAAATCAAAAGCGAGTAATAACGTGTCAACATTTTTTTTGTGTAAAGTATTATTTTTTTTCTCGACCACACCATTCTATTGAGGACTAGAAAGAGTGGTAACTTGATAATAAGATAAAAAGTTTAGAATGCATTATCAGAGGAGACAACCCCCAATTCAATCGCAAGATGTTAACTCTATGATCTAGTTGATTCTCTGCTTCCGCTTTGTAAATTTTATATTTATTCAAAGCTCCACATCCTTAGTCCTTAGAAGGTATGTATAAGCATAACATGAGCTATCATCCATAAATGTCATGAAATTCCTTTACCATCTCTTGTAAAATGACCTTCAACTTCACATAAATCTTAAAGCACGTATATTTAACATGTTGAACATCACATTTCAAAGAAGATAAAAATATCAGCAAACATGCATTCTATATCAGAAATACACTGACATTAAACCAAATGCACATATTTCCTTCTACATGCTTGAATTCATTTCTTTATTCGAATTTCTAGGCATGAGAAAACATACAAGATGCCGTACAAGAGCCTAACTAAAATTTCCATAACTTTGAAATAACATATGAACAAGTCAAGCACGATTAAAGAGTCAAGGGTTAACGACTAAAAGTCATTACCCAAAGAGTGATGGTCAAATTTTCTGTTGTCGTCCTTTTTGTTACTTTTAGTGCATTGTGTGTTAGAAAAAAAAAGGGAGACTTTCCATCAAAATTATTTCACTGCATTAAAGAGTAGTGAATAAGCCATATTAAGACCACCTTACTGAGAAACATCACTAACATGGCCAAAGGTCACAAGTATTTTCCAAAGAAAGGCATATGACTCTCAAACTAACTAAACTTCCTACCATGACGGTTCATGTCACACATGCACTTACATCCTTTTTTTTAACAATACTATGTTATGTCTCTCTATCTTAAAAAATACCCTTACTTAAAAAAAATTAGAAAAATAACCCCCATCTCCTTCAGTGAGAATCCAAACGTCGGGAGAGCACTAAATCGCTGCCACTGGTCATCTGGCCCAATTTCCAGTCTCCATCTACCCATTAGTCTATCTCTAAAAAACGCCATGCAATGCTCATTGAACCATCCGTTAGATTTAGTCTCTCTATCTTAATTTCCGAATTCAAAACTCCCTTCGTGGAAAATGGCACCAACTATACCTTAATCATATATGCACCATTTACCATCACAACTTTACTCTTCAAATTAGTCAGCACATCCCTTCTCCACCAAATAAGAGACAAGGGTCGATGCCAATACTCTTCCCATCATGGACTCTTCCTCTGCTAAATTTCCAGTACAACCTAATGCCCCACAGCCATGGCACAAGCATGTTCTACATTGAATACTTTGTTTAGAGTTCTTATAGATTTGAGTATGGAAATCTTGTTTCCTTTTTCTTTTTGGCGGAAGGAATTAAATGTCTTTGTTACTAATTATTGCACGATGAGTTTTAGGCTACATGCAAATGGTAGGAGTCTTTTTTTTTTTATTTCTTTTATGTCCTTGATTGAAGTCATATATAAATATTCATCAATGTATACTATCACAGAGCATTTGCAGATAGTATTAAATTTTGGTTTGCCATACTTGCAGTGCGATCAACATTTGTTGTGCAGAGTGAATCTGCAATCAATTGCCTTTTTCCTATTCCATCGTCAAACTTGAATCCAAAAATTTTAAAAATTCATATAATGGTAATTCTATACCATGGTATTCTGCAAATGCATTGCCTTTTCGTGTGGGAATATATGGTAAATTTACCCACAGTTTGCCCCATGTGTGGATAAGAGTTGGTAGCTTAAATATCAGCCATATTTAATGCGGATAATTCTATGAAATAATATCGTTTCCCACTGTTTCTATCAAGCTCATGTCATGCCAGACAAGACACACTCATGAAACCCCATCATTTTTATCTATAATCTTCTCCTCTTTTTTTTTCCTTTCCAAATAGCATAGTTAACTATCATGTATCTTATATAGGGGTGCAAGTAGGGCGGGCTGGACGGGCCCAAGGGTCAGATCATACTCAGCTCACTCTTTAAAAGTCGTGCCCATGTTCAGCCCAGTCCATACAAAGGCCTAATAATATTTGTCCATGCCAAGCCCATCAAAATTTTGGTGGACATAGTCTGCCTGCAGGTTGTCCATGGTTACGACTAACGTTTTTTTAAATAATTTCAAAGTATATCATTGACCATCCAACTCTACAATTTAGTCATGATAATGAAAAAAAAATATATTAAAGTCTCAAAATGAACTCAAATATAAGCATGGAAACAAAAACTTGGGACAAAATGAGAGAAAAAGACAAGCGTCTCTAATCCAATAATAAGAAATAAAGTAGGAAAAGAAAAGTCTTTAAAGGTCTCCAAACATGAACGAAAAGTAGGAACCATCGCTCAACCTATTTCAGAAAAATAAGACAAGAATATGAGTGAAATTGAAAAGAAATTGCAAGAGGCATATAAACAACACAATCACATTTATACAAGCTGAAAAATACCTTAAGTGCAGCAAGCCAAGTACCAAGAACTATTAAGAATCTCTTTTTGATGCCTAAAGAGAAAGAATTTTTATTTCCTTTGTTATGTCTACAAAGTCCAAGAGAAGAAATTTAATTCCAATTGCAATACAGAGGATCAAATTACTAAAAAGAATTGATTTATGGCAAAAAAGAAAGTACAAAAAAAAATAGTAGTCAATTAGGTTAAGAGTTTGACGGTCGAGATTGCATGGATTTATGTGATCCATGGTTTTCAAAAACTGAAGGAAACAAAATAAATATATTGTCACAATACATATACATATATATATATATATATATATATATATATATACATATATATATATATGTATATACATATATATATATATGTAGATATACATATATATATATATATATATATATATATATATGTATGTATATATATACATATATATATATATATATGTATATATATACATATGTATATATATATATATATGTATATATATATATATATATGTATATATATATATATATGTATATATATATATATATATATATATATATATATACATATATATATATATATATATGTATATATATATATATATATATATATATATATACATATATATATATATATATACATATATATATATATATATATATATATACATATATATATATATATATATATACATATATACATATATATATATATACATATATATATATGTATATATATATACATATATATATATATATATATACATATATATATATATATATATATATATATATATATATATATATATATATATGGAGAAAGCGAATATATTGCTAGGCTAGCGGTCAAAACTACGTTGTTTTGTGTTTTCCTCCCTCCCCGTCATTTTCTCTCTCTCTCTCTCTCTGTCATTTATCTCTCAGCCGAGCTGAACCAGACAACCCCCATTGCCGGTCACCGTAGCCACCCAGCCTCCCTTGCGATCGAATCTCCGTCATCACCGTAACCCACCACCGCCATGCATCTCTTCTCCCTTTAGATTAGCCACTACTGCCTCGTCCTTTCTCCTGCCTCGCTCGCCGGCGGTGCTTCTTCGCCGGAGACAAAACAGAATGGTCCAGTGCCACATCGCCCAATCGCCGGTCTCTATCATCGGTGACTCACCAATCCCACCATCCAACCACCATAGACCCCGTCACAGTTCTAGAACCCACCACCACAAAATCGACTCACTTCTTTTTCAATGTCGGATAATTTACGATACAAGTACTAATGTGTCACAATATTCCTGACGTTTTGATATATGCTACTTTGTAAGTGTCGCTTTACTCATTCGCGACACTAAATAAACATCACATTCAAACATGTCGCTTAGTAACAATGCTTAAAGTAAAGTACCGTAAATATTAGATGCTTAAAGTAAAGTGCCGTAAATATTAGATACTAAACAACAACATTTTACCATTTCTATCTTTTCATCTTTTACACATGTTACATGAACAACGTTGGGAACCAAAAAATTTCCGTGGGAAATATCTGGCGCCAAAATTTTCGTCCCCGTTCATCTTCTCCAAACTCTCTCCCCAAATCCTCCCCTCTCTCTCCAAATTGGGTTGCTCGATTTGCCTCTCCCAAAAATGAGCCTCACAAAACTTTAACAGATTCTGGCCTCTGGTCGATTTAGCGGTTGCCTGAGGCAGTTCAAGACCGCCACCGCCCGAATCCCTTTTTCTTCCCTAATCGCGCGATCTTTTCGCTCTCTCTCTCTCTCTGTCCATATTTCTTGATCTTAATTCGTTGTAGATGCTTGGACGGTGACGTGTTCTGCCATTTTGATCCGATTTCGGCAAGGTATGTTAAGGTTCACCACCGTCTCTTCATTTTCGTTATAGCAATTTTTGATGTCTTGCGTTCACTGCATTTAATATCTTGTCAACATGTATTGTGTAACTAATTGTACTTGATGTGATCTTTTGCGTTCCTTAATCCGTGCTTCGTGTTGCTGGTTTTGTGCATGATATATTACCTGTGACGTTGTGGCGTTCGATTTCAGGAAATTTTATGCCAAGAATCTGGACGATAGTGGAAAGAGTGAAATCAGTTGTTCTCGATTGACATGTTGTTGTAGGATGTGACTGTTTTGATGCTTCAGTGGTAAAGGGCCTTCTTTGAATTCTTATGCATCTTTGCCAAAATTAAAAGAAAGGAAATCAGATATTCAGGTATGCTAATGTTGTCACAAATTAGGGAATAAATGTGCGAAGGGGTTAGGATGTCAATTATTTTTTTAATTCTCGTTGGTTGTTTACTCTAGATCAAGAGATGTTAGTTGGGGGTTCTCTGCTCTTGGTATTTTCAGTTTGTAGAATATTGAACACCCATCAATTTAGTAGTTTAAATTACAAAATGCATCGGTTGACACATTTACGTCATGATTTAGTCGATGTATTGCAGTGATTAATCGTTCGGCTGATTAGTAATGGGGTGAACTTAAGGATTGTCCAAAGTAGTTAATCGCAGTTCCCCCACCTTGGCTGAATCCAAAGATGAAATGACCTTTCTTTTGGAGCTGATGTTCTTTTTCTGGTAGAAGTCATAGGTAGTGGAAATGCATACTGAAATCAGCATCGTTTATGGCAATTTAGGCACTGTTATGCCAATGCCATGGGCTAAATATATAGCTTCTTGATGCAACTCACAACAAAACGATATTTTTTGTTATGCAAAATTTGATTTGGATGTCTATATTTCTTTGTTTTTGTTATATTCATCATTGTGTTAGGTGTTGTGTCCTGCTTAAACCCATATGATGTGTTGTTTGACAATGGTGCAGGATGCCTATGCTGTCTCAGAAACTGATGGAGATCATACATTGATTGCCTCTGATAATTTTATTGAATCTGATTTAATTCTGGGAAGTACCAAGATTGAGGTTAGTTTTGCTTCTTTGCTCATTGTGGCAATACATGTAAATGGGTTGCTGAAATATTTATATGCATTTGGCTTCTATCTGCTTGAAAAGTATTGTAATTGATGAAATTTCAACAAATACTTGGCGTTGCTCTTTGATGATATGGATATTCTAAAGAACATTAAGATTAAGTAAGACGCTTAGACCAAAAAAATTAAAGCATTCGCAGCAAACTCAGTGTTGACATTCCTGAATAGTTTGTGTACTGCATGGAACAGGCCCCTGTACTTTTTAAAGGGATTGGGCACTCACTAAATGCAGCAATTAGCTTGGTAAGGTTAAGATGTTTGTATTTATCCCTTCTTCCTTTTTCGGGGGTTATACTATGAGGCTAAGCCGAACCAATTTTGTACGTTTGTGCATTAAGCCATCTGGGAGTATCTTTTGATTAATATGTTTAACGTTCTATTGACACACGATGCCAACCAAAATGCTTAAATTGTTTAATGGTTGTGTGGTTCATGTCTTTTCCTTTTTTTGATATCCATTGCTCCCCCTCCCAGCCCAAAACCCCTTTACTAGTGACACTCCCGCTCCAAAACCTTGCACCTACTCCCCCTCCCACCCACTCTTCGTGCAACTAAGTTTTAGGCTGTAGCATATTTTTGTAAACTCTATTGTCCTATTTTTTTTTTTATCTCTGCACAAAATACACTTTTTTGAAATTTTCATTTGTGCTTGTGACAAGCTATCCACTCTTTATGCTGTTTTAGTTGCTCAAGAATGTATACATCTTACAAAAATATTCTACTTCTCTTTTCCTATTGATTGTTTTCCCTGTACTTCAAGCTTTTATATTATTTGTCCTCATTTCCACAACAAAAAAAATACCTCGATTCTTAGTTTTCTTGCAAGACCTTCACTATTAGATGTACCATTGTACCAGTTGAGGCTTCTGGCTTGCTGGATCTTAAGCTCTAATGAAAGACTGATGTACAAAAGTTGCTCCAACGTGACCTGGAGGTCACGGGTTGAACATTGAAATAGCTGTTTTCTACACTAGTGGGGATAAGCCTGGGTATGCATGTCAACCCTTTCCAGACCCAAGCAATGTTGGGAGCCTCTGAACTGGGTGGACTCCCTGCTCTTCCAAGCATAGTAGCTTGATCCATATCTTTGAGTATTATAGGTCATGTTGCCACATATTCTCGATTTTCTTAACTATAAGTGACGTACGTGACACTCAGTTTCTTGCTCCGTTAGTGTTAAGTGGAGCTTCCATTTTGGCAATTAACCCAGCTTTATGTCTTAAGTACTGGTAAATGTGATTGATTCAATTATATCTTGTAACAGAGTCTATATAGTGCAGGCTAGGAACTATGCACGGATTATGATCTCTGGGTCTCTATATTTTTTTCAGTAATCGGTATGTACTATAGTGTATTTGTTTTTCCAATTACAATGTACGATATTCTTGTGTAAACTTGTTTTGGTATGTATTCATCTTTTTCAAATCAGGTGTCCAGAGGGCTGGAAGTTTGAAGAAGTAAGTGTTTCTTTAGTCAGTATTGCTTTATGTTTATATATAGCCAGTTTACTGGCTACTTGTTTCATTAGCTCTCTATTGTGACCACTGATGTGTGTGTCTGCATTTGTGAGGATGAAGGTAATGATAAGTAGTTATTCATTAGATTGCACCTCAAAAAGAAGAGTATTGTAGTCTTTGTATTAGAAGTATAAAAGTCGTGCCTGTTGCACACCGCCCTTATAGTTCAATGGTTCCTCAAATTGGTCTGCAAATGGTCATTCTTTGGTTGTTTTATCATTTATGCATTTAAAAGCTTAAGGGAATCTAAACAGTTTATTAGTTTTCTTGTCTATTTTCCTCGCTCTCTTTTCTGGTTCTGCACCTTGAGTACTTCATTCATCTTGTACTTGTAATGTTACATAAAAGAATGCCAACGTCCAGTGAATATTAGACAAAAGAATGTTAATGTGTAGGATACAATGGAATAGGCAGAGATTGCTTTTTCCATTTGAAATAAAAAAAGGTTAATTACTTTACTGTTTTCCATTCCACGATGTATGTGAAATTGGCATGTATTCCTCAAAAAAGAAAGCAGAATATGCCTATGAGTTTTTGTGAGCTACATGATGTAGCATAAATTCGGGCGTATTTATATGTTGGTGAAATAGTGTCGACTGTATCAGCTAGAAATTGATTGTTTGGTTGTTAAGGCATCATGCAAAGCATGTGTAAAGCACTGTGCTATCTCTGTGAATTAGTTCGTCTCTATTTTGTCTCTTTCTATCATTTGAAAGCTTGGATGGGAGTATATTTTTCAGATTAGAGTATTATTCCGAAGTGCCTAAAGGCCCTAAAGTAGGACTATTTCTTAGCAATGCAAACTATCTTTATGATTCTTGTCTTACCCTAGATGCAAACGACTTTGAGAAAGTTAATTGGAAAGTAATTGGCCCTTTTATTTGTCAATTGAAGTCTTAGTTTTAGTTATTTGCACAAGATATATTGCGTAACTGTATTATTGATTTGTTTGATCTCACTCGAAAGATCATGCTGAGTTGAACTACCTCTATTTTCATATTCGTAGGTTATTGAGTATTTGCTTCAGGCAAGAAACTCAGAATTTTTATCTATGTGTTTACAGATATGAAAGATCTGGAAATGAACAATTCACGACTGAACTTAGCAAATGGGTATTCCATGAAAGAGGTCATCTGAAGGTGAGATACATTAGTAGTTGTCTTGTGTAGTTCATTGTATACATTTGTGTATCTTTTGGACCAGAGTAGTAGAGAGGGAAGAAAACATGATTTAAGTCGTGAAAACTAGCTATATTCGTACTCTATTAATGTCTTTACGAGGTTTGTTTTTCTGAAATCAGTGGTAGTGCAATTAAATCATGTTCATGGTTGTCACAGGCTCTCAATGTTAGACATCATAAAGTTGGTGAAACAGATGAACCTGCCATGTATAGAATTAATGATGATCTGGTAATGCTTCAGATTCCTGACGCACCAATTTTCTGTCACTGTAGAAGATAATATGGCTGATATTAGAAATTTCTTAATTTGTTTCAGGAATACGCTGGCGATATATATGAGTGGTCTGGGACGAGGTGGGTACCATATGTTGCCAATAATTTTCAAGTACAGTTTTACTTGATGAGCCCCTACGTGTTGAAAACCTTGTCAACCAATAAGAAGGTACTCATTTTGTGGCAGCTGTTCGTTGTAATGTTTCAACCTTAATTACAAGTCTCTCTCTCTCTCTCTCTCTCTCTCTCTCTCTATATATATATATATATATATATATATATATCTAAACATAATACTTCTCATGATTTTGCAGGGTGTATTATACAGCATTTAAGGTGCCAGATGTTTATGGGGTTTTCAGTTTAAGGTCGAGTATCAGAGGCTTGGATACACTAGCTTATCACTTTCAAAAGAGGTGAGTTGCTGGGAGGCAGATTATGTTGCTGTCTAAGAATTAGCGTGATACAAACTTTCCAATGGAATTAGTTATCGGTTAGACTTGATCTTAGTATGCCTAGAGTTGGTATGTTTTGTAATAACAAAAATCAAGTCCAAAATGCACTGGTATGATTATGATTCAAAATCTATACCAGAGTTCTGCATTCATACTACTTTCGATCCTCTTGAAGAACTCACTCATTCAATATTCAAATCTCATGATTTTGGAACAGATTGTTCAATGACATTATATTTATATATTTTTTAAATTGAGAACTTCTGGATGGTTATGTAATTAGGATTTGAATGTTTGATATGATATGGTTGATGAATGTAGCTTGTTTCTAATAATGAGTTTATAAGCTTGATAGATCGATTTAATTGTGCATTATTCGTGTTGGATTGGAGCAGGATTACATAAAATATACTTCATTTTTATGTCATCTTTGGGGAAATGTAGCTATTATCAGTGTTAGGCCAATGTAATTTTAACAGATTTCACAATATAATAGACAAAAAAATTAGTGACAATTGTTTAAAAGTGCCGCAAATAGGAACGACATTTCTAAGATAATGGCACTAAACAAAACTGGCGGTTAGTAGAAGTGTCACTAAATTAACGACATCTTAAAGATTATGTTGCCAAATAAACACAGGCACTTTAATGGAAGCGTTGCTATATAATGCCGCTAAAGAAAGCTGGCACTTGAAGTAAGTGTTGATAATTTAACAACGTTTGAGAGATAATGCTGCCAAATAAAAATGGCATTTTAGTGAAAGCGTTGTTAATTTAGTGACACTTCTTGCAAAATTGTCGCATATTTGAATTGATTATTGATCCCAAAAGAGGCACTTGAAAGTGTTGCACAAGTGTCGTAATTGGAACGCCGACGATTATAACAAGTGTCGGAAAATTCCCGACGGACGAATTTGCGACGCTTACGAAAAGCGTTGATAAAGTGTCGAGAAATCATTTTGCGACACTTTTACTGTCATTGGCGACACTTTTCTAGTGTCGCCGAAACCCCTTTTTTTTGTAGTGGCTAGTAATATATTTGCTTTCTCATATATATATATATATATATATATATGTTTGCTTTTATATGATCCTTTTCAAGATATTAATTTGTCTATTTACAATCTTTAAAACTACTGCTTCAAATTCCTGGCTTCTGATATCTCATATTTTCTCACAGTTAGTGGTTATTGCTCTTACATGGTTGCTGAGGCAAAAGCTCTTCTTTCATAATCACTTAAGCTTGGAAGTTGCTTGTATTGTAGCATTGAGAACCTTGTCTTGCCCTTGTGATTTATGCTTATACGGCCTACCCAGAAAGGCATTGGTTTTCCTGGGAAACTCAGCTTGTCTTCTTCTCTGTGGAGTTATAGTAGGACCCTTTAGTGCTCTTGAATTTAGT
Organism: Escallonia herrerae; assembly: GCA_033070095.1. Taxonomy (NCBI): domain Eukaryota; kingdom Viridiplantae; phylum Streptophyta; class Magnoliopsida; order Escalloniales; family Escalloniaceae; genus Escallonia; species Escallonia herrerae. The sequence goes on along the minus strand of JAVXUP010001907.1, from coordinate 76,364 downwards.
AACTTAAGCTTCTCAAAAGTAGATATGTGGTCTGTTTATTTATTTCTTTTTTATGCACTGTTCTTTCCCTATGATTGGAGTTAGGAGATGGTTGTTGGTTATGTTACTTCACAACTATTATATTGTGCAGGGACTATAGTTATTGCTTTGGCTCTTTCAAACTAGTACTTGGGCGATGCAACTATTCTATGAGGAGCTTGACACAATTGACACCGTTAAGGAACAGATTGCTTGGATACTCATCTACGGATCTATATTTTTAGGTAGACGCCGGCGAGGAAATGGATCGTAAGATAGAGGATCAAGTTCTCTCCTTGTTTATTTATTTACTTATCTTGCAACAAGGCTCCCATTCTACTTCATTTTCCTTGAGCTCCTTTTGATGCTTTTGTGGCAATTGTTATTTTGATTATTCTTCTTGTGCAAAATATAGGAATGAATTAGATAGGGTAATCTGGATGGCTTTCAATACGTGATTGCCAACCAATATTCCTTTTTCTTTTTGCTTTTTTTTTATGCGTTGCTCAAATAAAAATGACTATGGTCATTACACCTCTCACAGAATACTATAAAAATTAGTGAGGAAGGTACACGTGCCCTGGTTTGCCTAAATGGAAGTCATTGATGACCAGTGTACCAATTTTGAAGGAAGTAATTGTCATACTTCAACCGTTTTGTGCTTTATATAACAAAATGGGATTGTAACCATAGTTGTAATTGAACAAGTTATGGGGCGGGGGCTGCAGTTGATTCTACATTGGCAAGCGTAGAATTGGAATTTGAGCTTCAGAGAAGATACTGAGATTCTGAGATAACCTCTTTATTCAGTGTTTGGTAGGTCTTAAAGACAATGAGATCCTAGACTTGGTTTTAGAATTAAGAAATAATACGTATGTTGTATCAGTTTTAATTGAGACATCTTTTATTTGATATTCTGGTCTTTTTTTTTTATTATTATTTTATTTTACAGGATAAGCTTGATGGAAATGAATATTCCTCAGCAATAGTTATTGCAAGTTTTAGAAAGAAAGAAAAGGTTCATTCATTTCACTTGATTTGTTTGAAATCATTTACAATTTTAGTTTTCAGTTTTCAAAAAAACAAGAACCAAAATCAGTTTAGTTTAGTTTTTTTTACAAAAAACATATGGTTGTTTAATTCGCCGGTTTTTATTTTGAGTTTTTTCTTCACCCTTTTTATCTTAATTTTTCCACCAACCTTATGGTTGCATTTTTCTTCAACAGACACTTTTCATAAGTCTGAAGCACCACAATTGGTCAATACCACCACCACCATCCAATTCACAACACCAACGCCATAGGTAAGAGATTTTATATAGGTAAGAGAAAACTATCATACTAAAAACAGAAAAGAGAATCCTATAGAAGATAGGAGAATTGTAGAATATTCTAGACATAGGATAATTAGGAAAAGGTAATTACCATATTAATATATATAATCTAACATCCCCCCTCAAACTCAAGTTGGTAGAAAATAAACAAGCTTGAGTTTGGAGGTTAAGTCTGAGATCCAAGTTGAGATGAATTCCACGTGTAGAGTCCGGCAATGCAACAACAGAACATGAGTCCCGAGACAAAAGGCGATGCAAGAATAGAACAGGAGTCCCAAGGCGAGGTCTGACAACCATCAAGGTCTCGGAGTGAGGTCCAACGACTAAGAACAAGACAAGAGTCCTAGAATGAGGTCCGCAGACTATGAGAATTTTTTTTGAGCAAAAGAGATAAGCTAGAGTTGATGAATAACAAGAGTGGGCGGTGGCTAAGGTTTTGTCATAAGCAAAGATCAATGTATAGAAGGGGCAAGAGAGAAAGATCAAAATTTTGAACTCAAGAAGCAAAGAAGAGCACGAAAAGAAATAAAAGCACATTAATTGGCCGGGCGAACAACAGAAGGCCATCTGTCGGAGTTTACAAAGGCAGTTGAAAGACTCTCAAACTGGCCGATCGTATAGGTCCGATACCATGATAGAAAACGTGAAGGGAAAGATAATTATATTAGAGAACACTTAGAAAACATTAATAAAACTGAGTACAATGAGGCCTTTATATAGGCAAGAGAAAACTATCTTACCAGAAACAAAAAAGAGAATCCTATAGAAGTTAGGAGAATTGTAGAATATTCTAGACATCGGATAATAAGGAAAAGGTAATTGCCATATTAATATATATAATCTAACAACACTACCACTCAATTATAATTTCAATCTCTGAAGAAACCCTTTCACACAACAAATGAAATGGGTTTGTTTTTGCAGGGAGCAATAATAAGAGACATGACAACTGGATGGTGACGATGGGTAGATTTTTCGGTGGTGATGGTGGTGGGGTGGTGACGGTAGGGCGAATTATGAGTTATGCGACCGTGCAGAGGCGGCGGCTTTGCTTGAGGTCCCATTGGTTGTCCATGGAAGTGGGGTGGAGATGATGGGTTGAGGTCTGGTTCATTGTCGAAGGTGTGGGCTGGCGAAAGGGGGCCTGATCCCTGGGTAACGGTGATGGTAGGGCAGTGGCATTGGGGCAGATATGTGGCTAGCAATGGCAAGAGTGTGGCCGCGGTGTAGCAGAGTCGTGGTTGTTGAAGGCATGGGGTGGTGATGGCAATATAGATTTGTGGGTCATGACGGCGATAGGATGACGACGGAGGGATAACCGCTGGTGGTGGTGTGAGCGTGTGTGGGAGTTGGAGGGGGCATGATGGCCATAGTTGCCATAGTGGTAAAGGTTTGGCTGATGGAAGGAAGTGTCTGAAGGTGATGGTGCTCTGTGCATGAGGGGGTTTAGTTAAAATGATGCTTATTTTTTTACTTTTAACAAAGTTTGAAGGTTAGATCAAAAAACAAAAACCAAAACTAAAAACCCAAAACTCTAAAATGGAGTTTTAAAAAACAGTCCCATTTTATAAACTGATTTACAAAACTGGAGGAATAAATAAATAAAAACTGTCTGTCAAACGCGTTTTTTTCTCCAGTTTATATAACTGGAGAAAAAACTGAAAAAAAAATTTATGTAAAATGCTACTTTGGTTACCTCTACTCAGGACACCATATATCAAAATCTCTCCTTGCTAGAATTGACAATGTGTTATGATTTTGTCGAATGTCTTTGATGCTGATGCTTTTCATGTTCAAAGAAAACATGAAATAGGGAAGTGTATTTTGTTTTCTTCAATTTTGAAAATAACTAATCATCGGAAAAGTTATACTGCATTGTTTTTGTTTGTTTCATCCATGATTTCAGTTGTATTATTTTTGCCTTATACTTTTGGGCTATAGTAAATGACACTGAATATGGGACAGGGGCTACACATTTGTTGAAAAGTATTCTGTTTAGTGACTTTGCATTTCAGATTCTCTTAATATTTTTCCTTCGGGTTGTCATGGTCACCCTGGAAATGATGACAGCTTGTTTATGTTCTTTGCAGAAGAAGTTGCCTAACATCTTAATTTATCATTTGGGAAACATCTTAATTTATCATTTGTCTTTGGCAAATAAGCATGCAACTTTTTGTTTCTCTTTAAACTTGGTCTTTGGTGAAATGATCTTACCATCTTACATATATGATCGTAAGATCAGGAGAAAAAGAGGTAGTTTGTAGTTGGCCATCCTTGTATGTGAGGTTAAAAGTTGAGGTACAAGGGTTGATGGTTTTTCATTTGGAAACTGCCTCCTGGCATTTGGCGTCGTCTGCATATAAGTGTGCATTTGTGAGAGGGCAGTGATTTGAATAATATTGGCATTTACTCTATTTGCACCCTGAAATTGAAATCTTTTTGTTTATCGATCTACGAACACTTCATGTTTTCTTTGAATGGCCTCTAAATGTTGAACATGCATTACTTGACAAAGACAAAAGCTAATTATCTAAGCAAGGTTGTAATATATGGTCACAATTTATCAAAGCTGAATATGTACTTCGACAACCATGCCTTAGCTTCTACCTATAAAATGAACCATAGCTTATCAAACCACATTAAATGCAAGCATTTGCTATGCAAAAACATCATGTACCTTTGAACCGGAAGTAGCATAGTCAAGGGCTTTTTCATACGTTTGATTTCCTTCTTTTTACCTTTTCGTGCTCATAGTTGAGTTTGTTTGGAACTCACAAAATATTCAACAAACTGTCGCACGTAGCTAAGTACTAGCTAGTGGTGTAAAAAGGATTTGCATCAAACTTGATGCAGTGGCCAACCATCAATCAACTCACGGAAAATTCCAATATTTTAATTTCAAACCGTCAACTAATGAAGGTCCAAACAAAGCATTAATTTAACGACACTAAACATATATAAATTAAAGGCATTAACCTAGCACACCCCCTTTTTTTTTTTTGAATGTTATAAAATCCAATCAACCGCCAAAGGTCAGCTGCTTGTTTTCGCTTAGGAAGAACACAACATAAAATAAGGTACTTATCTTTTCGACGATGGTATACCTGTCACTTGTTAACTTTAATTTGGGAAGAATCCAATCACACGCTTTGACTCCATATAATTTGCAATATCCTTCACTCCACATCTCGATCTTTCAATATGAACCTCTCTATGTTCCGCTAAAAAGATTGTTGCTCTAATCTAACAACATTTTCATCTCGACGTTCGTTTCATACCAAAACAAAAGAACTCATTGCAATCTTCATTTTGCAAAATAATGCCTTAAGCTTGTTGAAAAACTATTGCAAATGGGGATAGAGAATGCGTGAATCGAATGCTATGTACTCTTCCTTAAGACGGTATTTGCCCTCTATACTGCAATGGATAACCACAAATCTACCTCTCAAGATAAAATGAGCAACTATTGGATATTACTTACAGAATAATAACCAAACAAAAAAAAATCTTATGAAAATTTCATTCTCAATTAAGAGAAGTCTTGACACTAATTTGTAGTGCACCAAGAGGAATTTTGAAGAAGTTCAAGAACTCGAACTACCATTAAACCAACAATCACTATTAAAGATTACAACTTCTACTAAAAAGTGAAGAGTCACGAACTACCGTTAAACCAAAAGTCATCATTAAAAGTTGCAACTTTCTACTAAAAAGTGAATAGTCACAACCTTAAAAACTGGACCCAAGTGACAATTATTGGAGAATTTTCAACAATAAGATCATAGCATTAACCCGTTGCCAATAAAAGGAAGTCACCACGACGTAAATTTCCCGATTAGAGAAAACAAACAATCAGGAATGTGATGCACAATGTAAGGTTAACTATTTTATATTTCAAAAGCCTTGCAGATCTACAGAAAAATGGGTTTTTAAAAGAAGACATTTTCCTTCTTTTGGGTCTGATACAGTTTTCACAGGCTGCAATGAAACTAATAGATTCCAAAACAACGGGGCACGAGCCTGTTTTTCTGTATCGAAATGGATATCAATTAACTTCACTGGACGCAATGCAACCAAAATTTCTACATACAACTAACCTCAACGTACTAATAAAAAGAATCATTCAATGCGTCTCTCTATAATTTGGAGACGACATACATCAACAATGAATTAAGTGAAACAAATGTGGTAAGAACTTATGGGACTGGCTGTGATGGGGCTGCCTTCAAGTGTAGTACTTTGTGCTGCCCTATAGACGAATATCTCTTCTGCATCTTCCCCTTGAGCTGCCTGATCTTAGCATCAACCCTTGCCGTAAACCCAATCTTGGTCTCTTGTCTGGCTTTGGTCCTCTCTCTTTTCCACATCCTGCGGTCTTTGACGTCCTTCTTGTAGTACTTAATTTCTTGGATGATATGGTGATCCATTGGATGGAAGCATCTTTCAAAAGATATATGTACGAAGTAAGGGATGTTACACACTACTGTTACCAAAAGTGTGCTAGCCCAAAATGAAGGTGCAGGTAAAAGAGCTTCAATCAGGATTTTATAGCCATTCCCGGAGAATTCGGATGAGAGCTGCCCAAAGCCTAAAAGAAACAGGTACCACGCAACAATGCTGCCCCAAACAAGAATGTGTTGTATCCATGTGAAGTGGCTCATTGTGAGTGCAATCTGGCAATTAACTGCCGAAACGATACTCGTGAACATAGTCGTACCAAGCACAGACATATCCTCAGTTTGGCCTTCCTTGCGGAAGGCCTGATCGTAGAAGATCGTAACGTTCACGACAAAGATAATCAAGGAGGTATAAACACCATTACCGATCCATCCAAATATCCGGTACCAATCAAAGAACAAGTTTTTGGATCCTTGCTGATATAGTGCTGGAAACTGTAAGCAAATCTCAGATGAAACATCTTGTTCAAAGACTCCAAGTGAGATGACAGGAAATGAAGTAAGAGCAACATTGAAAAGTACCATATACCAGTCGTTGTATACTGATTGGCCAGAGAAGAAAGTGAATGCCTCAAAGTAGAAGAGAGTGAGCGCAAAAGCTATATTCTTGTAAAAGAAATAGCAAATCATCTTAGCGATTCTCTTATAGCACCACTGTCCATGGACGACCAGAAGCCTCTCGAGAAACCGAAATTGTGCAATAGAGAAGTCGCTAGCCATCACAGCCTGCATTCCTTCCACCCCACTAATGCCAACCCCAATGTCTGCTTCTTGAATCATCCCAACATCATTTGCGCCATCCCCAATTGCCAAGGTTGTTTTCTTTGTTCCCACCTTTACCAATCTCGTCACGAGCGCCTTCTGCTTAGGAGAAACGCGACAACATATAACAGACGCGCATTTTACCGCTAAGGCTAAGAAGTGATGCTTTATGTCATCATCCAAAGCATAAGTTAAATTTTTCCCATCAATGATTAAGGCAAATGCAGCATGACGGTCCTTTTCGAGCTGTATCATTCGAGATCCATTAGTGATTTGAGTCAATGTATCATTCCTGGCAGCCCCTTTATCATCTGTATTTGTTGCTATGCAAATCTGCTTCATTTCTTGTCGAAGTAGACTGCACGAAAACCCAATGTTTATTGCCGTTTCCATCTTGTCACCTGTCAAAACCCAGAGCTTGAGGCCAGCTTGCGCCAGTTTATCTATACACTGAGGTACTCCTTCTTGTAATTTGTCCTCCACAGCTGTTGCACCAACAAGGATTAGTTCCCTTTCCATCTTATCAGATATCTGTTCAAGCATCGCGTCTCTGTCATCCCCAACCACAGTCTTTGCTTTATGGAACTCATCATTCCAAGCAGCATACTCAGCCTCTTCGAGCTTCCTGTAAGAAAGTGCTAATGTCCGCAATCCGGATTCCCCATACTCATTCAGATGCCTTGTAGTTGCGTCCAAAAATATTTTTCCATTTTGTGATAACCGATCAAAGATGATCGTGTCTGCCCCTTTGCAAAGGAGAAGAATATGCCCGTCCTCACCTCGAACAATGACAGACATTCGTTTTCTCTTGCTAGTGAAATCCAAAATATTGAGAAGCTTGAACTCCCTCTCAATAGGTTCTTGTGTGGAAGGATTTCTCTCGCGCACAAATATGCTTGATTGAGTTCTTTTACAGTACTCAAACCCAAATTCTCTGGCTGCAACAAGAAATGCTCCTTCATCAGGTGACTCTGATTCATAGGTATAACCCCCCGTCTCCTCATTTAACTCGGGAATTGCAGTATGACACACTGCAAGTATCCGGAAAAACAACATCAGCATATCAGCATGGGGCTCTTTCGACCATTTTCCCTTCATGAGACGACTATCCTCAAAACTAAACCCTTTAATTGATTTCTTCTTTTCAAAATGTTCATCTTTAGAAGTAATAACAGTCTCCAGTTCGATATCTGAAGATGATACGCCGCGTCTATGAACATTTCTGTAAGTGCTAGAAAACTCGGGATCCTGAGCCTCAAGGTCCATGGCAGCCATCTTCTTTGCTGCAGCTATTTCAACTTCACTGGCACGCGCGCCATATGCAGTTCCAGCAATTGAACACTTGAGAAAGTCCATCTGATTTGCTGTCAACGTGCCCGTTTTATCAGACAGAATTGTGTCAACCTGGCCTAACTCCTCGTTCAGATTTGAAGTCCTGGCGTGAGCATGAATCCCCGTCTCTTCATCAAACATGTGCATGTCCTGATTAATAAAAGTTGCTTGCAGGACCTTGACAATCTCAATTGACACAGAGAGTGAAATAGGTATCAAATACCCATAAAGTATAAGAGCAGTGACCAGATGATAGATGGCTGACATGTAGGGCCTCGTTGAATCAAATAACTTTGGCGTTGTCACTTCTGGTTGATTCAAGTACCATGACTCAGGCATTGAGAACATTATTTTTGCGCCAAACCCAACTGAGCTAATGGATGCAACCAAAATGAGGAGGATAAAGAGGAAGTAGATCACTTTGTCCATCTGTTTCTCAACCCTGCTTCTCTTTGAGGGAGATTTGGTAGAATTCTGCATCACTTTGGTATCATGACCAGTGAAAATAACCACTCCATAAACATAAGCAGTGTTCCTCAGCTTGGAATCGCGGAGGAGAATCTGGGTATTATCAAGGGGGAAAACTTTACCTGCATATTCAAGGTTGCCCACGAAGGTATAAAGGTTAGGATTAGGATCCTCACATCTGATCGTGGCTGTCATGAAATCCTTAAAAGAGTCATCGTTTTCCAATGGTAATGTAACCTCCAATGCTCTCTTAACCTTCAAATTCGTCTCCCCGTCCAAGTTCATCGTCTCAACATAACAAATCCCATCCTCATAATCGGATGACAGAAGGAGCAAATCCGCAGGAAAGAACCGATCCTTTTCAACCTTCACAATATCCCCAACCCGAATCTTCATCCACGGCTTATGACCAAACAGACCATCCCCTCTATGAACAATAGCTTTCCGAAGATTCACCTTCATATCCTGGATAAACCTCCGCCAATCTTCCATCGCTTCCTTCGTCATGCTAAGCCCGACAACGAAGACGAGTGGAGCAATCACGCTGAAAGCGCCGAAAGGCGCAAATGGCGTGACTGACAAGCAGGCAGCCAAGAGGAAGTAGATGTTTGCAACGCGCCTGAACTGCTCGTAGATGGCCTTGGGGAGGAAAGTGAGGATGTTGTACTTTGTCGTCGTCGTGTAATTCGAGCAGTACTTGAGAGGCTTCTTTTTCATGTGGAGACGAGGCTGGTTGCAGTACACGATACGGGAATATCCTGGACCTTGGAATCCATAGTTGTGCGGCCCCTGATCCGTGTATAGGGGTCGCGACCTGTTACTGCATGCGAACGTGTACAGGCTACTCCTTCGTAGCTTCGCCCTTATTCTGCCGCGCACCATTTCTTTATGTGATCAATCAGGCTTCAGCTCTCAATATTTAAATGAGAGAGACGGTTTTGGAGACGATTGCTAGTCTCTCTCTTCAATATATGTGAGCCAAAGTATTGTGTTGCTATCCCATTGATCATGCATACTTGTGACAACAGGGCAGAGCTAGGAGTACGTTCACAAACCTGGACATTATACTAGATTTACAACATTTAATTCCCGTTTACTAGAAACTGACATGAACACTGGGATCAAAAAAATCTACAAGAGAATGGATCACAATACCTGGAATTGCAGAGATGGCAACGAGGGAGAGAGAAGGGACACAGAGAGAGAGAGAGAGAGAGAGAGAGAGGGGTATGGGCAATTCAAACGAGGCCCTCTCCACCCTTCCGGGCCAGAATTTTGCGGGACCGCAATGCCAAGCAAAATAAGAGCTTGACAGATGGTGTGCACATCAACTGTAAGAAAAAAACAGAAATACAAAAACCACGCGTCTGTCTTCTCTTCGTCTTTGTCTACCAAAAGAACCGATATCCATTTCAATCCTCTGGTTAGAGCATGATATATATTGTTGAGCTCATCTCTAACAATATTTTTAGGACGAATAATAACTTAATATGATATCAAAGTTCTGATTTGACAAGGTTTAATTTCAATTCTTTCCCTTTACATATGTGGTTCCCTTTATTATAGTACAGTTCATGGTCTGGTACTCTGGTTTACTTGGTCTTTACATACAATTGTAAACATGCAATCAGAAACTTATACGTGAGGTAAAATGTTAAAGGATGATATACAAATATGGGTAAGTGGAGTGTCACTTAACACCCCAAGGCCCAAACCGGCGATCTACATTGCCCTCCTTCGGCTTCGGAACTAATTCTATCGCCGTTGACCTACTCAGATCAATCTTTTCATCCTTTCTTTCGCACAGCCACTCCACTCCACTTGCAGCACCAGAGCTGCACAATCAGCCGTTCACAGCTTGTGTGGCGTACGTGCTGTCTTCAAGATCCCGCTAGCGGAATCATTCCCGATAACAATCGCCGTCTCTACTTTCTCTGGCGACACTGTGGCTAAATCCTGCCAGTAGTTCCCTCAGTTCCTTTATCTCTCCCTTTCACTGCCCTGCTTAAAACTTTCCTTTTTCTCTGTTATAGGCAAGAATCACATTTTCTCGATTTGATGGAGTCAACAGTATTGAAAAGAAGTAACTTGGTAAGTTGGAATTTTGATTCTGTGACCATAATCCGTATGGTTTAATTATGGATTTGGTTGTTAACACTACAATCGTTGTTTTGTGAAAACGCTATGAGTTCATAGATATGAACTTTCCATCAATTTCCATCTTGGTGGATTTTTTCGTTCCATTGTTTCTTGTTTTCAGTTTAATCTTTATTAAGCTAATAAAAAAAGGGCAAATTACACCTATGTCCCCGAGGTTAGGATATAATTACAGGTAAGGACAATAGTTTGGACAAATTACACTTATGTTCGTTGACCAAACGGAATCTTAAAAACCCTTACGGTTTTACTGAAAAGACTTTATTGTCCCTAAGTTGGAACCTTATTTTTTTTTAATGTCATTACTTCATCTTTAAAAAAAAGAAAAAGAAAGATTAATGCCATTATTCTTCCCCCACCCCCCAACCCCATTTATGTCTCTCAAACTCCCCCCTTTGCCACCCCGTCTAGCTCCCCCTTCCCTGTCGCCGCAACCACCCTCCTCTTTCCCTTTCCCTTTCCCCTCCCCTTCCCCTTCCCCGTCACCATAACCACCTCTTCCTTCCTTTTCCCCGTCACCGCACCCACCCTCCTCTTTCCCTTTCCTCGTCACCACACCCACCCTCCCCACTGTACTTCCTTATATATGCCTTCGCACCACCTTCTTTCTCTCTCTAGTCTCTACCACAAATGCCTTCCTTGCCAACAAAATCCACTGGCGATAAGATATGGGTAAGGTTAGCAGGTGGTTCAGGAACCTTTTCGGTGGCAAGAGGTCGTTGGAATCTTCGGCCGATCGAGATTCCTGGCGGAGTCCTCTCATGTCCTTCAATGACAATGGGGGGTGGGGGGGGTGGGCGGAGCTTCCAAGTACAACGGCAAGAGGTCAGTGGACCCCCACAAGCACGCGATAGCGATGGTGGTGGCCAAAAAGGGCACAACCTTCCTTCTCTCTCAATCTGCCAACGTGCCGACGGAAGGTGTTTTGATGGGCAATGACAAATCCGAAAGTTACATTGCGACGAGCGTGTCGACGTGAAACATACCCGTGTGACGAACAAGGTGCCAAAGCCAGGTACGAAGTGTATGAAGCGATCAAAGCGCGAAAGGGACTTTGCACTAAGAGTGAACAACCAGGGGGGAAAGGCCAAGGCCAACTCCCCATGGAGGCCGAGGCCGACCCCTCATTGAGGCCGAGGCCGACCCCATGGGTTTGGCCAAGGCCTATGCCCTTGACCCCGTCGCTCCGGTTGTGCCAACGGTCGATGTTTTTGGTGAAAAGGTGCTTAGGTGGTCGCGGCGCGACAAACGTGGTACTGTGAGTCACGGTAGAGTGAAATTATTGGTGACTGAGTCGCGCGTGAGGCGTGTGAGGCAAAGAATGCAAGTGACTTGGGCGCGCACACTTTGTTCTGTTAAAAGCGTTGAATACTATGCTTGTGCGGACGTGTCATGCACAATGAGACTCCAAGTGGACCTTTGAGTGCGACCAGAATAGGTTGGGAACTGTATCTTACAAGCTCTTTCTTTGTCTAGCCATCATAGAATAGGGCTCTTGTCTTTTGCTTCATTTGGGTACTACCAACGCAACACATAAAACAAGGTTCAAATTCCACCATTAATGGCACACCCCAACAAGAAACAATGTTCAAGCAATCAAAACCACTAGAAGACTAACTTAAGAGATACAAAATCTAGATACAGCAGATAGAACTGTATTCTTTTCAGAACTCAAGTCCACCCAACCCATCCACCACCCACCCTTGTATGTGACCACCTCAGCCATGTGCACCTTTGCCGACGCCAACCCTATCCACCCCCCATGAACCCCACCATCAGCCCAAGTTACGTGCATCACTGTAACCAATCGCATCCATTCATCATGAACCCTGCATTGCTTCGGTAAGCCCATATTTGTGTTTGAAAGTCACTGTTAATTATTGTGACTTATTTGTGGCGCGCCGGCTACGATATTCGACATGGTATAACCATGATTTGTGATGCTTAATAATAAGAAATTTGTGTATGTGACAATGTTTTATAACGAAATAATTGAGATTTCATTTAAAAGTGTTTCGAAAAGATATTGTTTGATTTGAATGTCAAAATCGTTTGAATTCGTTGACTGTATATATTTCCACATCACAATTACTGAGATGCAACTCAGTTGCTGATAGGAGAATACACTGGACGACAACTTCGATTTGCTGGGGAAATCACCTGGTGTGGTTTCCGGTCCAGTTTTAAGCTGCAACAGATTGGCCCCATCCGTGGGACCACAACAGGGAACATGTAAGGCAGTTTATATAACTTTCAAAAAAGGTTCTTGAATAAGTGTGCGTGTAAGGCTTGTATAGCTTGATTAGCAAACATAAAGGGCTCGTCTGATGCAAGTCTTGACTTGACATTGACATCCACAATCCCTTGAGAGCTAACATGGATTCCTCTACTGCATGTGACATCAAACCATGTACCATTTCTATCACGACCTAAACCCATCGGTGAGCCCATGAGCCAGATCCATGACCGGCCGCAGACCCAATAGACTCTAACCAAGGGCTCTGCCAGACCTTACTCGCTAAAACCGATATACACGAAGGTCGGCGCCCACCAAGCAGGAATCAAAATGAGGTGGTTAATTAGACGACATGGCCATTACTGGCCTTCCATAATGGAGGATTGCATCCGATATGCAAAAGGGTGTGAGGCTTGCCAAAAACACACAAACCTGTACCTACGGTTTATACCGCAGGTACATGTGCTATTTTTTTCTTCTTCTAATCGAATGTTGAATCTTGTTTCATCATAATAACCTGCAAATACAATTGAAATATCATAAACATGTTTGTGGGATGATTTATGCTTTCCACAATGCGTACATCGTACCTCAATGAATTGATGAAATGCTCAACATCATAGATACCTTGGAAACCACTGTACATAAGAAAAAAATGATTAAAATAAGTGTCATTGTCATCAAACGACATAAAAAATTCAGAATCTCTTCTATGCGGGTGGAGTAGATGGTAACTTAATATGATATGAGAGCTTGATTTAGTAAGGTCTTGGGTATACGACTTGTCCTTTGTCTCTTCTGCTTTCTCATTGATGTATACTGATGATATTGTCATGTTTTCACCTGTCCCATAAGTCTGTTACACACTTTTACGATCTTGTTCCTATCAGCTCCTCATTCAACTCATTATGCTACGGTTCTTGTATTCTGCGCTACATAAAAGGAACATTGTTTCTGGTCTCCATTTCTCAAAACATTCCTTTCTGGAACTACGTGCCTACTCTGATGACTGGACATCTTATCCCCTGCAAGATTGAGCAAAGTCTAGGTCGTGTGTCTGAACAAGTTGAACGCACATGAAAGATATGCGTGCGCCCGTGATTGCAAATCAAGCATAATGCATAAATATGAAAGAAACATTTGATCAACTTTTTGAGACATAAAAAAAAAGGCAAAAGTTCGTTAAAAGTTATCATGGAAGGAGTATTAGCTAAAGATTTTGCACTAGCTGAAGGGTTCTAGTTACTAAATCTTCTCACTTTCTTCCTACAAATGCGACTTACACCTTAGAGAAGTTGGCACGTATGTATATAAAAGAGACCGTTAGATTCTATGAAGTAGCGGTAAGCAATGTTTCTAAAGTGTGAAAGTTTTTAAAGTCATTTGCTATTTTTAGCATTGTTAGTCGAGTAGCGCTCGAAGCGACTTTTCACTATATTACAATGAGAAAGGATGAATATTGAGCTGCAACCGAACATTGAAATGCACCGTACCTTCCTTTCTATTTTGTTGTAACAAAGAATAATATTGATACAAGAGCTCCTGAAAAAGCCATTTGAGCTTGGCTGAGGCCAGTAGTGATGATTCAATCATCTCAAAACATATAGAGGTAATGGCATGATAAATTCTAAAGTACCTCTGCCTAGACGACTGTTTCATATATAAAACGTTTGAGTTGGCAAAATTTGTGCTCATGTCCCTTGAAGTCAGCCCATTAACGAGAGGCTCATATAAGGAGTTCAACGAAAGCAATAGTTTTGGAGGCTCAGAAGGCTCAAATAAGTTTACGTCAAAAAGGAAGAGCAATCACCGGTTTAACGATTCTTTTGTCAAGAACATGTTCCGTCCTAATAATCAAGAAGACGGTTTAGTTTTTCAGAATTGGAATTTTATAAGAAAAATAATATTACTTGTAAAAAACATGGTCCGCAATTGAGCCCTCAACCCGAGCCTTATTGCGGACTTTTTTCTTTAAATGGAACATGGACCTAGAAGTTTAGCTAATCGAGTTAGGTGGAATATCAATGATAACAGGTGTCACATTAATGCAAACGAACAACTGTAACAATTCAAAGATTACCTCTCAAAGGGATACATCCACCGATATTGTACGGGTCGAGGCCGAGTGAGGAGGAGAATGGGAAGAAAGTGGAGGGAGACTCGGCCGAGCTCCGTGACTCAGGGGCGAAGATGAGCAGCGACGTGCAGAGCTCAGTGAGCTTGACAAACAAGGTACGCCAGAAGCATGGGGTTCCCGTATAGAATTTTAACGGAACATATATCAAACTGAATTTCAAAATACCAAACCTCAATAAAAAATGAAAAAAGCTATCAGAGTAGCTATCCGACAATCAAACCATACTCTCAATCAACTGACATAATTGAAATACCAAATTTAAGTCTAAGAACATTTTAAACAATAATGTTTCACCCCTTGAAACTGAGAAATCATGGTAGAACCTTGTTTCTCATTCAAGTTGTGCTGACTGAGAGTGTGTCACACACCTGGAAGGCTTCCGATGGAACCCCTCTTTTTCTAGTATTCAACGTTAAGTTGGCTACTTGAAGTAGATCTGAAAATCTAAAGTCCAAAAGATGTTTCGGACCCAAATGAATTCTCAAGACCTCTATTTATAGAGGTTGAGATGCTGATGTCATCATGCGACACGTGGCGCTCCTCGGGAGTGACACGTCACTGAGGGGTCCACAGCTGTCGAGGGCAAATAAATCCTTTGTCTAGAAGGTCCTGCTATTGTGTCTTTAGTTCCCTCAACTCCATGGGCACCGTACGATATGGTGCTTTAAAGATAGGGGCAGTCCCCAGAAATCGAAGAGGAATTCGCCTTCAACATCGGTGATTCTACAAGTCAAGGATCGACATACTTGTTCGGGATAAAGCTTCGAGGCCCTCGAACAAGTGCCATTTTTTGTTTATGGACATCCTTGAGTTCCTTTGAGGCATAGCACATGGGATCAGCTAGCTTCTAGTTTACAACCTTATCCAGGGCCTCTGTGTCTTTGTGGCGATTTTAATCAAGTCTTGTCTTCAACGAAAAAAAATAGCTCCCCATTCAGTCAATTGCATGTATGAATACAGTCGACTGCATGTGTTGAATACAATCGACTTCTTTTTCTATGTTTTGACCCCGAAATATCTTTAGAAAATTATGTTTTCTGGTCACAAGTATCCAACATTTTGACCCGTATCCTATCCGCACCCGATATTTTGGAAACAAATAAAATAAAAGAACAATTTAGGCTACGCTCCCCACCCGCACCCGACCCCACTCGATACACACCAAGATCTCATCACGCTTAGAGCACCTGTGCCGCAACGTCATTCACTTAGTATGTCGCAGCTTAATGTTAAGTAGTGTAAGAAAGCTGTGCATTGAATTCGTATGGAGAATAATCAGATGTTGGTTTTGACCTTATATAGAAGTCCAACGGTGACGCCGAGAGAAAGTCCATTGAATTGACGACAAGGCAGCGAACGGTGGCAAGGACTAAGGTTTCTTGTGAAAATTTTTGTTAAATTTTGTCCTCCTTGTTAAACTGGTCAGCTTCTCCCAGATAAATTCTCCTGATCTGAAGCACTTTTATCACTCTTCACTGCAGATAGAGATATGATGTCGCTTCTCATTTTCTTTCATTAATACTGAAAGTGAGTCGATTCGATTGATTTCATGGCACTTTTAACATCAAACCATATATTGAAGTAGGCGAGGGAGTTATTTACTAATTAGCGACGGAATATCCGTTGCTAATTATGTTTTACGTATTTTAATTTATTTTCTGTTTTGTGAAATTAGCGACTGAATATCCGTCGCTAAATTTTTGGTGATGGAGGTGTGGCATGTGACTTGGGGCCTACACTCTTGGTTCACAAGATTTTTAGCGTTGAATTTTGACCAGCAAATATATCTTGACATGTAGCATGTAAAATCATAAAAATGAATCTCCTTAAACTATTATTAAAACTTTTAGGCCAAATCAAATTACCCATATTCGGGTAAATTTCTCAAAATAGAGCATATTGTTTTGACGTGCTAACAAAATAGAAGCAGTAATTCCCCATGCGTGCCATGCTTATAATCTGGTCTACCACCTGTGGTAAGGGACAAAGCAAACAAATAGGGGAAGTAGCCCGGCGAGGGGAAATGAAAACTTTTGCTTCGAATGAAAACTATTTGCTTTTAATGAAAATGTTTGTTTTGAATGAAAACTAGAAAACATGTAATTCTTTAAGTGCCTTCCCAACCACCTCGTAATCGCAACACCCTGTTGGCGTTGGGGTCACTTGTTGTCTTCGTGACGTTCGTCGCCCCGCCCATGCGCCATTCTCATGATATGTGCCCCCGGCACCAAGTGTTGTCTCCGCGTTAATCTTAATGGATTTTTTCAAAGTTGGCAAAACGGTCCAGATCTGAGCTGGTTAGTTACCAGCTCAGATCTGGACCGTTAATCTTAATGGTTTCTGATCCAGCGGTCAAGATTGCTTGGGTGCATGATGAAAGGTTGTGACCATTGATTAGCAACCACTAGTGCTTTATAAGTAGAGCACAATGGTCAGATTTTCGGACCTAGTAATTTGCCTCTACTCTCTTCATTTTTATTTCCTTTCTGTCCAATTAGATCATTTTGCAAGCTGCTCAATAAGGTGTAGTGTGCATAACGATCTTTCTCATTCCATTTCTGGTAGGCAGCGTGCTGTCTCAGGGGTTGCGCCTCAGTTGGCACGACCATCAAGCAACTTCATCTTCCTCCACCCGTTTTTCAAAAACAACCAAAAAACTCTGGATTTTGTAAAACTATATGGAAGTGTTTCTTGCGGGAAAACTCACAATTAATTTGTGCACCTGCGACACAATTGATTAAAAGTTTATGCCAAGGAAAGTGGGTTCGCAGTCGACGTGGAGGTGCCACAAGGAATGCAGTCCGATTCGGATGCCAAGTGTGATGATGTGAGACACAGCAAGGGCGGAGCAAGGGCAGAGACCAAGGGCTTTCCAGACAGAGCCTGAGGGTGGCAGTGCTACGAGGGTGATAGCGCAGGATGAATATAAGACGACAGTCACAGTCTGATGCTTAGGTCCGAAGTCAGGGTCCTCTATGTTTCTCTCTCTAGGATTCTAGAGTGAGAAAGTGAAAGTGTTCTGAAAATGTCCAACCTCCCAAATGAATTCTCAAGACCTCTATATATATATATATATATATATATATATATATATATATATATATATATATATATATATATATATATATATATATATATAGACTAGGCCATTTTTTAACTCTTATAATGAATTTCTGTGTTGTTTTGTGTTTGGCAAAATAGTCGGTTTAACACGCAACTTTCTATTATTACAAAAAAGTATATTGACTCAGTGACATTATTGGATCTTTCATCACAGTTGTTGTGAGCGGTATCATTTAAGACCTTTAACGACGCACACAGCCAAGAACACACACAGTCAACACCCAAAACACACACTGGCCACCCTGAAGCCCTAAAGAACTCACCCAAGCTCCCTTTTTCCTCTGATTTTGGCTTCCCCGAGCCCTATCTTCCTCTCTGCCCTGTGTTTCCTTCCTCCCTGTTTCTTCTTCTATTTTTGTTCTTTGTTTCCCTTTTGAGAAAGAAAATCTTTGAACTGATGCATTGGGAATGAAATGACAAAACAATTTGAAAAGAACACTGCTGAATGTGAAGGAATCACTGAAAAATAAGTGCCTCCAACACGCCTGATCTTTTTTGTAGGTACAAAAATGGCTACTAGAGTCGAGTTCTTCATCCACGAACCAAATCCTAGAGCTTGGTGATTGCTCTAGAGAGAGTGCTATAGAGAGAGGGATTATCTTGTGACTTATTGTCTGTGCAAAGAGTGTGCGTTATCATGTTGAGTTTATGTGCACATTAAGCACCGTAGATACTCATCGTGCAAACTTTTCATTCGACTAACGTGTGTTTGGACTAATGCTATTCTCCCAGAAATTCAAGTAAAGAACCAAAATTTGAAAGTTTCATTCGAAGGCAAACTATTTTCTTTCGACTCAATCGTGCAGTTTTTCTTATCTTGTCCTAAAAATAGTTTTTACGAATTCAAAATGGAGGCAATGCGTACAATCTTTACGGTAAGAATCTAAGAAGGGGTGTTATGGGTGTAACCCTTACCTCAATTCACGTTACAAGATTTACAAAGTTGTGTAATCTTCCGAAAGCATTTTCAAACCTAATTAATAAAATCAACCAATAAGATTGAAATAGGATAACAAAAAAAACCATTATCCAAAGTGGTTGGTAGTCAGTTTCGCTACCACTGGAGGTGCCAAAAAGATGGTATCTTTCAGCTTGCCATTGCTGATGATCTCATGCTTTTTTGTCGGGGTGACCTTCCTTCGGTTCAGGTCTTGAATCCAAATGATCTCATCCAAATCCTTGATGATCTATAAAAGGATTTTCAAGATAACCTCAATGTTCTAGCAACTCAACATACCAAAATCACCTCGAATGTAGGATTACTCATGAAAAAGAGAAAAAGAAAGAATGATCAACACACACTAATTCACCTTTTTCACACACACCAGCCCTCCACACCCTCAACAACCTCCTCGGCCCCTCACTTTGGCCGTCATTCCCTTCACACTTTGGACCCCAACACGATCACAACCACTCCAACCCCAACATTCTCACTTTGACTTTATAACAATGGATCGTTCATGGGCTTAAGTTTGAGCTTCTTCTACCAAATCAAGATTTACTCGGAGTCCAACTTCGTGGTTTACTTTGTTGAAGTGCAAGGCCCTTGCATTGAACCGGATCTAAGCAAGCCACTGATTCCTAAGGTATGCTTGAATGGCCACCTACAAAATGTTGGATACGAGGGATTGCATGCAGTTTGTTTTTATTGCGGGAAGTATGGACATAAGCTCAAAAGTTGCCCGTCACTAAGGAAAACACCACCGGATTTTGATCATGCCCCGATAGAGGAACAAGATGATGGCTCATCTGGAATGAATTTGGGTAGCAGTGGCTCTCGTTGAAGATGGTGTCCACGGTGGTCTTGGGCAAAAACCCACAAGAGAAGAGAGGGGAGATGAAGGAGAAGAGAAAGAAGGAGAAGGAGAAAGAGAGATAAAATGAAGCAATTCAACTTTCAAGTTTTGATCCAACTAGCCTAGACTTCAAACACAAATGTAGATGCTGAAACAAGTCGTCACAATCACAATATGAGCTATACAGAAATTTTTGGTATCCTGCAATACCACTTCCTGTTACTTAAAGATACCGAGGATCGATGTGGACTTTGCTTAATATATTGCTTCATCTTCTTCCTTTTTCAATTTTTATTTATCTATTTATATTTTTATTGAAGGTGTTAACAATTGTCCGGACCCTTTTGCAAGCGAAGATTTTTAAACTTATATTTTCCTTTTGGACGTTTACTATAAAAGGTTTATGGTTTTAATCTCTCCTGATGGTAACACATCAGTTTGCTTTCCAGATTGAAAAAGATTGCTCTAACAATCAGGCAGAATATGAAGTCTTAATCATTGGTTTGGAAATACTATTAGACATGCGCATCATCATAGTAAAAATATCTGGAGATTCTCACCAGTCAGGCATGAACATCAGTCTACCAAGACTGGGTGCTTAACAACCTATGCAGCTGAGTATTTTTATATATGATGGAATGAATAGTGGGTATTAGTATTACTATTCCTTTTGATATTACCATTCCTTTTGTTATGATTAGTAAGGCCTGACACTGTCAGTCAAAAAGTCATCCGCTACACTGTGTAGCAGACAACTTTTTGACTAACAGTGGTCAAGTAATCAACAACCCCCCTGACAGTTGTCCAAAATTAGTAAAAGTTAAAGATAATGGGCAAAAATTAGCATGTGGCTCGTATACACATCAAATAAGCAAATTTCACTTTATTTTCATTTTTCTTGTCTTCCTTCTTCATGAGAACCTACCCACCACCGCTGAGAGTTGTCGGACACATGTTTAGAGGTGTTGGTGAGGTGTCGAGGTTTCGGTAGGTATCGGACACCATACCTCGACCTATATGAGGTGTTCCCACAAGAGCACATACTATGAAACAATTTTAATGCATCATATCATACATAGAGCTGGAAATATGTTTTAGTGACTGCTTCAACTCATAAATTGGTAAGAAAATGTAACTTACGTAAAGTTCACAACATGTTCAATTCCCTGTAAAGGGCATTACTTATGTATAGAAGAAGTGCAGCTAAGGTCCAGCGGCCTTAGTCCACAACAACTACGAGACAAACCACACTACTGACATCATGCCAAAGCACAGCAGCGATCTAGTGGTGCAAAAATTCACTATAAAATCATAAGCTATAGAAGCAATAATTGTAAGTAACAAAGTGCAATGCATTAAAAAAAATTGACTAACAAATGTATAGTCGAAGTGAGACTTCAATATTAGTGCAAAACTACTTCGGTCACATCCACGTGCAACGCACATGCTCCATACTAGTGTATATAAAGGGGGACCTCCAGGTACGGAATAGACATAATCACATACAAACTCTTTTGCTAACAAGTGCTATCTTCTCCACAAGAAAGAAAACTGTTGCACTTGTCGTAGATAAACATTCTTCACTTTCCTCTATCGCCTCTTTTTTGTTTCCCGTTTTGAACAAGTAATCTCAAGGTGAGCAGGCATTAGGGGAAGCTTATCAAGTTTTGAGTGATCCAGTGCAAAGAGATGCATATGACTGGGGTTCATGCCCATACCAGCAGGGCATGCTAGCTGCCCATGTGAGCTCCAGCCACACGTCATTCCCAAAGCGGGAAAATCATGTATAGTTCACATCAAAGCAGCCCTCATCTGAAAATTCTATTTAAGGGATGCATCAAATGTTTCAACTCCATGATTCTCCAACAGCCTAAGAATTGTTAGACAAACAAAAATAACAGAACTATAAGTATGAGACTACCCAACATCGCATACATTGTACAACTTGAAGGGAGAGTCAAAAAATAAAATAAAATAACTAAGCTATCTTAAACCAGAAGCTAGAAATAAAAGCTATGTGTGTAGTTCTAGAGAATCTGATTGAGTGTTGTTTGATCCCACAAAAATCAAGCGTGCTGCTAACTTTGCCGATGTGTAGTTCAAGCTGTTATAGCATTGTGGTTTCACTTCACCATTCGCAAACTTACCTTACTTGAGTGAACCTTGAAGCAAGTATTACTTGAAGCTTGAAGGGAGCTGAAAATGGAAGCAAGTGAGTCTAAAGGAGAAGAAAATTGTGCTGAAGAGGGGAAATTGGGCTGCTATAGTTACATTTTTTGGTGCTTTGTGAGGGTGTGTAAAGCTGTGTAAGTGGTGAAGCTGCCAAGATAGCAGCTGTGAGTCCATGTGCTCAGGTGTGTGTTATGTGTTTATGCTCAACCCACAATACAGGCGGGCATCACAAGATTTCCAATTAATCGATTCAGGTTCAACATCAGGATTTTCTGGGCAATCCCTCCCAGCGGGCAGGCAGGGGTCCTCCCGCTTCCCGGCCACCTGGGGCGTGCCGGCCGGACGTTCTTGCGCCTTCGCCGCCGGCCACACCTTTTACCTTCATATCATTAAAAAGTTTGACTGCCTCGTTCCCATGTCCATTTAAAGCACAACCAGAAATCAAAGAGTTCCAAGATATAACATCATTGCCCACACCCCCCTGTGCCCTAAACAATTTACCCTGAAAAACCCACACGACAGATTCCTTCTCCCCCAACCCAACACCCCTCCCCCGACCCCAAGTCCGCCCTTTCTTCCCAACAGAACTCACACCACACTAACCCCTCTCTCTCCCTCAACCCCACGATTTCCCTCCCAACAGTAAACCAAACCCAGGCTAGAGCCCCTCTACATTCGAGCCCTCCTAAGACTATTAGATACACCCCCAATCAACCACAGAAAGAATTAAAATCACACCTTCCAAAAAATTACGATCAGACATTGCTGAGAGGTGTTCGACACATGTTTGGATGTGTCTGAGGGGTGTCCGAGGGGTCAGTAGCTGTCTAACACGACACCTCAACCCATAAGGGGTGTCCGTGCTTCCTAGTCTACAAGTCTTATACAAAGTTCAACAAAGAATCAATGGATCTTAATACCTTCCCGTTGGATGAATTAATTTTCTCCTTGATGACCTATGAAATGCAACTCGAATCCCCCACGCCGCGACACCCTGTCCAATCCCCCACGCCCCGGCACCCCGCCGCCCCCTTCTTCCCCTTGCCTTCCCCTTTTGCTCCCAAAGCCGGGGGCATTAGAGTTTGATATTAGAGCTTAGCCTGAAGATTTTGTTGACTCTTAGAACCAGTTTAAGACACGCTAGTTTAAAGCTTTTATTCAGTTTTATCTTAACAAATTCAATGATTAGCGGATCTTAGTTTTTATCTTAGGAAGACAATGCTCAAGAGCATTGTAATGCAGTCTAAATAAAACTTAAACTTGGGTTTGATGGCTCTCATAGGTCCATCAGAACAAAAAAAAACACCAGTATTCGGTCGAAAGATTATTAGAAAAAAATATTACAAATGTCAAACAGACTTGATGGCTTATACAAAAAATTAAAGTGAGGAAACATAATTTACATTAAGTATATATGCTCGTCAAGACAAACCTAGCTAGGAAAAATATATGACCCTTGGCCATCATGCTAGCCACCTTAAAAGTGCTAGCATGAATCTGCCATTTGGCGAGGCGAGGATCACCCCGTTCGACTTTATGAACATCATGGGTGTTCATGCTCGAAGGAGGCCTGTACCCTGGGCCTAAGATCTTGATAAAGATCGGGTCCAACGAGAGGCAAATTACTCAGCTTTTGGAAAGACTTGTGTATCTCTGGTTTGGGTAATGTAGAGATTAAGACATGACGTTTTAACCTACACCATCAGATTATCCTTTTTCTTCTTCTCTCCCATTTTCTTCTTTCCTTTTTCTTCCTTCTCTTCCCGAGCTCTCTCTTTTTTTTTCTTTTCTTTTCTTCCTTCTGCTCTGTTTTCTACTGGGGACTCCTTACTTAATGACGTTATATATAGATCATGCCCAGTAGCAGTGTGTGGTAAGGGACTTAACGCTGATCTGATACTTCTATCCCTTTAGAATTTGGATTGCATTCAATCATTGTTTTTAAATTTGATTCTAACGAGAATATAATATTATAATATGGTTGCTGTAAAAATTTGGGCAGCAGAAAAGAACCAACAAGAAGGAAATTTGCGGGCCAATAAATTCCTACAAAAAGGGAGTCCTGAAGACTAGAAAGTCTTTCCTCTTGTTCGGTTATCGTGTTCTATACATATTTATCTAGAGCAATTTTGTAGCAAGTGGTATTAGAGCATTCCAGGTTTATTTTTTGGGCAAAATTGAAATCGATTTCAGAGGATAAATATGTAGAACAACACGACCATAAAGTATGCATGTGATCTGGGGAAAATCGCACACCCAGATCACACCTTCAAACTTCACTAGAAGCAATTTGGAACCCATTCTATTTTCCTTTTCTATTTCATCACTCCTACTAGCTACCTTCCATCCCCGTCGCCACCATACCGCTGCCACAGACCGCTGTTGACAACCCTAAAATTGACTTCTCACGTTGCTCTGTCACAAAATTTCCTTTCTACTATTCAGCGCATTACTTTTAGATGAGTGAGCATTGCAGATACTAGCATGAAATATCTTCAATAAGCTATTTCTATTTCATTTTTGTTCCATTTAATCGGTTTGGACTTTAGCCCTCACGATATATATTTGGCTTCTTCGGAGCGATTTCACAATCATTTGCTACATTCTCAAACTTGGATTGGTTTATTATCGTTGTTTAGCTCCATTACTTAGTTGATTAATTTTGAGAGGAAAGGCTTATAAATCATCAACGTGAATATGTATGGGGTGGCATTGCAGATGAATCATTGCATCCATTGGTATCGTGGAGCAAAATTTGTCTTCACTCAAAAAGGTACTTATTGACAGTGACATGTCTATCTACTTTCACTTTCATGGGTAATATGTATAAAGAGTTTTACATATTATACAAATAAATATTCACACCCGAAGATAGTTAGTTAGTGAAAGGCTCGAGTAGGTCTCCCTTGTGTGGAGCGCTCGGGGACTGGACGTAGGCTGGTGGGACGGAACTAGTATAAATCTCTGTGTTGATTTGTCATTTCGAGGGACTATTCTTACGAATTTGATAGTACATGGACTAAACCTCCAAATCGTCTATAGTACAGGGACCATTTGTGTTGTTTTCACATAAATTTATAGAGCTGTCAAATCAAATAAGTCCTATTCACCCCCCTCTAGGGTTGTTTTATTGGTTTCACAAATCTTACACGGACCGAGCTTGAACATGCCTATGTTTGGCTCCAACTCAGTTTGTATATAGCCTTATACACCACACTACAACACTGGAGCATACCCACCACCATTCTCAAGCCATTACATCCCACCACCACCCCCCTCACCATACCCAATTCCACCACCCTCATCATACCAAGATCTAACAACCACTCTGTATCTCGACCCTCCACCTCCGCACGCCGCCTCTACCTACCTCTGCAGGTTAGCCAGCTGTCTATTGATCCTAACCAACTCACCAGCAATCTCTGACTGCTCCTCCAGAAGTTGCGTTACGACGATCGCATCGACGTGAATCGTACCCACGTGACGAACAAGGTGCCAAAGTCACATACAAAGCGTACAAAGTGAAAAAAGTGCGAAAAGGACTTTGCGCAAAAAGTGAAGAATCGGGGGGGGGGGGGGGGAGGCCAAGGCCAACCCTCCCATGGGAGGCCGAGGCCGACCCCATGGCCTTGCGTGAGGCTGAGGGATACTATTACGCAGTCCTAAGAACCGGGGGGAAGGCCAAGGCCAACACCCGAAATGATTAGCGGCATCCGTCTGTCCTATTTACACAATTTTACGAGTACGGTATTACATGGCACGAAGAGGAGCAAGTTCTTATTGAATTTTAGCTTTTATTTGGTTTGATGCCAATCTAAATAAGAACTCCAATTATTTGGCTAGGACTGAGCGCATGATTGCTAATGACTACGCTACTATTATTGGGATTCTGTTACCCAAACGATTTGGTAATTGCTGGCGAACAGCAGAATGCAAATTTGTCTCCTATTTTTTCTTCTTTCTGTCTTCCCCCTCCCCCCCCCCCCGCCCGAGACTAGTACAACATCTAAGGTTTTTGCATAGTGTTTACCACATCTTTTAACTCATGAATCTCCAGTGTGAGGTCTGCATGCGGGGTCTTAAATAGCTTGTCATTGAGTCAGTGAAGAAGGCCACTATTTGAAACGCTCAAATTTACTTTAGGGATATGGCATGTGTATTTACTGGGCCCCCAGCTCACCTCTTTTCATAAATGTTTCCATGTAAACACCTAGATGAACCTCAGTACTATGAGGCAGAACTTAGTGATCTCCTTGTGAAAGAACTTTCAAAAGGTTTTGATCACGAAGGTGATCTTCATACTAACGACTCTAGATTTATAGTTATTGTGCGTGTGAGAGTTTCCGTTTCATTAAAGTGACGAGGATCCACTGTCACTATGTAGGCTAAACTAATTTGGAAATGAAGCTTGAGGAGTGAAAGTTACAAGCATGATTAAGCTTCTTACTACTGGCCGAATTCGATATGTACCTCCAGAGTGAGGTCAATCTATTAATTTTGGCCCGTTAACTTCCCTTATGTGAGGCACATGAGGCTTAAGTAAGGGGTAAAATTTTCAAATGAAAACAACACAAGGATGAAATAAAGTGCCACCTAATTCACCAAAAAGTGTAAGCTATAGCGCTAGAGCAAAAAAATTGACACGTGTTTGGTAAGGAAATGGCAAGGCGACAGCCGAAGAATGATTAGTAAACAGCGGGCTAACTGACAAAACGGGTCGGGGCCGGGCTCATGGGCTGGGGAATCTGGCTGGGCCAATAGATTTGGATATCTAGGCCCGGTCCAAGCCCAGGCCTACTCGATTTACACCAAATTTTTCCAAAAAGATAAGAAATTTACTGCTGAAATGGAAAAGAGAATGGAAGAGATGCAAGCAGGGAGGAAAAGGGGAGGCTGGAAGAGAAAGGGTGCTGCGATATGTTTCTCCAGCCATGTGACATCTCACATCAGATGTGGAATGATTTATGATTGATCTTATGAGACCGTACGTATAAACTCGTAAGTACCTCATAGTGCTCTTCATTGTGCTTAAAATGTTCCATGTTCAACACTTGCTTTAAGACAACAAAAGGTTTAGTACATCATTAGTTACATTGCCCAACATGGCCATGATGAATTATTAGGCAACACTTCAGTATAGTACTCCTAGCCATGGCTGTGAAGTAAAATGCACATCGTTCTGTAACGACCCGGTCGACGGCCCCACCACAGGGCATTGCCTCCCTCAAAAGGGCTAGCCAAGTAGGTACTTATGAGTTCCTTGACAAGGTCTTATAAGGGTCATTTCATACTATTCCACATCCGATGTGGGATATTACAATCTCCCCTCCTTATACCTTAGCGTCCTCGCTAAGGCTCAATCACACATAGCCCAGAATCTTCCTCTCTAGTCAATGTGGGATATACCGGACTCACCCTTCGTTGCCCCAACCATCCTCATGATATGGGATATACCCGGGCTTGCCTTTGTTTCCCCAACCATCAGTAACCCGACTGGATAGCCTAGCCCGAGTTTTCGAGAGTCGGCTCTGATACCATCTGTAACGACCCGGTCCACAGCCTCACCACAGGGCATTGCCTCCCTCACCAAGTAGGTACTTAAGAGTTCCTTGGCAAGGTCTTATAAGGGTCATTTCATACTATTCCACATCCGATGTGGGATATTACACGTTCAACTGGTTATAGAGGCCATAACCCATACATGAAAGGGAAACTAAAAAATAAATGACCATGGGACTCAAAAGGAATGCGACAGAAAACATAGCTCATGCTAGGAATGACATGAAAAGAAAAAAAATTATATCTTGCGTACTTAACCTCTCCCTAATGGCCAGCCATAATACAGTTATATGATAGTTTCAACGTACGATTATATTTGCATTGAAATATATATATATATATATATATATATATCCTCTGTTAGTGTAAATCCCATTGAGGATTGAAACTGATGGCTCTCCGTTAAATTTGTATTCAAACTGACAGTGAGAGATGATTTTGAATGATTTATCAACTGCCCAGATTCCTTGCAATAGCTATTTAGGGCCTGGCCCGGCCTTTTTTTGGGCCCGGACTGGCCCTAACCCTTAGGGCTTGGGCCAGGGCCAGGCCGAATTATTTGAGAAACGGGCCCGGCCCCCACCACCCTCTCCTTATGTGCGTGGCATCTTTCTTATGTCTGTTCTCTCTCCCATTCCTACTCACTCACATGAAGTCTGATCGTGTTGATGATGTAACCCACATTCTAAAAATACTGAGTAATACTTGAAATGTTAGTCTTGTGGCTTTCTTCTTCACTGTCAATTAATTTAAGTGGAATGTTTTATTGGCGTTGAACGTCAACTGCTATGAGAGATGAGTCAGGTATGAAATGCTAAGAAGATAAAAAAAAAATTCTTTTTGAGTGAAAAACTTATTTTCTAAGTATCTTTTAAAAATAATTTGTACATTTCAGTGAGTTGCCCATAACTTGCCCATAATGTTAAAAGTTAGGCATTATGTGTCAAATTTTAGAAATTGGACTTAAAAGATGTCACCTCATCCTTGTTTATTTGATGACAAATCACTTAAATTATAAACTAGTGAATTATTTAAATGTTTAGGGAATTAGATAATATAAAACAAAAGGATAAAAAGGAAATTCGGGGACATAAGAGTAAACAATGAAAGAAAAATAGAAAGAAAAAAGAGACGACGAGATAGAAAACAGAGCTTCGGGCTCCTTCAACAAGTCTAATGCGATGATCCTGGCTTCTCTTTGGTGGAAACTCCTTTGGTTTGTCAAAAACATCTTGGTATTCCTCAATTAGGCCTTGTATTTCTATTGGTACTTTGGATTCCTGGATCTCTGACAGTGATTTGATGCATAGCTCCCACTTGCACTGCATTTTCATGTCTTACTACTTAGTATTTGTGGATGATGATTTATAGAGACTTACAATTTCTAATAATACATCAGATTTGATAGAAGCTTTTACCTATTCTGTAAGCTTTGTCAAGTTTATTTTTACTTGAAATCATTAGTTGATATTTTTGAAAGGTGGTTATAGGAAAAATTGAGGAACTGAATCACTCCCTCTCAAAATTGCCACTTAGTAAACTGTTATGATTTTTGCTTGACATCAAACTTCTATTAACCGACATGATCACTTTTAGAGAATTACTCTACAATCTACATGATCACTCATGGTAGTATCAACTTACTTTAGTTTCCTGAAAAGTGACAAGTAACATTTTATTGAGCGATTGATTTACCATTAATTTTGCAGAGCTTGATTTTAAGTTCTCCTAGTGTATCGTTATTTTCTACCATCATTTAGCCTGTGATCTCTAGCCTTACGTGTAATGTACGCCATTGTTCACATGGCCTATATCAAGTCTTTGAGGTTGATCTCACGAGGGAGAGAGTAGAGACCAAAACAAGAAAGAATGTAGCGTGAGAACATTTTTGCTCAACTGAGGATTAATACATTCCCCAGAAAGGAACGGGACAGCCAAATCTCAACTTACAATTACGGGCCATGTGGAGTAGGGGGTGCTGGAGCGACCAAATGGATAGAAATTATCAGTCGCCAACCCCAGTCTAACATTCTAAATTTCTTGAGCAAAGTCGTGGTGTTTCAGATCAAAGTCCTTCCATGGTTCTCTGTCAGAGGGGTGTCTCATCACACCATCTTCTTTGAGACGAGAGCCAAATATCACCAAAACCAAAAAATGACAAAAAAATAATAAAGCTTTATAGGTGCATTCTGAATGTGATAATCAGATTCAAAATTTTGGACCTACCACTTTCCCAAGGAACTACCCAGACATTGGAGGACATGTTGCGAGCTTGTGTTATGGATTTTCGAGGTAATTGGGATGATCACTTACATTGATAGAATTTGCTTACAATAATAGTTATCATGCTAGCATTCAAATAAGCCCTACGTACAGAAGACTTTATTTGGATAGAAGAATGCCAATACTATTTTAATAACTTAAAGCACTATCAACACGCTCCTCCTTTCCTGACCAAACCTTTGCCCGCACTATAAGAAAAAGTGGCTATGGCCGCGGTAAAAAACCGTTGCTAAAGAGTGATTAGCCGCTGCCAAAGGATTTCGCATTTGTGCATTCAGTATTGTCATCATATCTTCCAATTGATTTTTGACAAAGTACACAAGCATCATAGTAAGGTTGTCTTTTGTTTTCAACTTCAAGAATTATTGCTCCAAAGCAATTTTGATTTGCCATGTCTTTCTTGGTTGGCCCAAGCTTTTACGTTCTAGAAATTTGAGTGATTTTATGTAATCCTTCATTGGGAGATAATGCCACTTTTACAAGTGATTTCAGTTCTGCATTATCATTTGGGCTTCATAGTAGTTTGTGTTACCTCTGTGTATCAGGAAGCTGAAGGGAGTTATAGGGGCATGCTGGAAGTCATCTTTTTTGACAGCATCGAGTATCTGGATCCTTGTTTTGTGGACAAATGGGGAACCTAGCTAGCTATGTGATCTTTCAAAATGCGTGTCGAAAGTGAATCGACATGCCCTTTTGCCGGTCCAAACAGCGATCTGATTTTTGTAATTTTCTAGTTGTTCCAAAGTCTTATAAGTTGTAGGAAATTCGTCATCAAATTTTGAGGACAAAATTTTTTGTAAAGTGGTAATGCCTAATAGGCTACAAAATACCAGCAAAAGCTGAATTTTGCTAGATTTTGAATCGTTCTGGCTTCCCTTCTTCTTGTTTAGGCCGTCCTTCATACATTTTTTCTCCACATCCTCGCCAAGGTTTGCCACTGCAGCCAATCTGCCCTTTTTTCAGTTGCAACAAGTGCATTTGAAGCTGATATATCATTTGGCTTGAAGAATTTCCTTTTTAACGAGCATTTTCTCTCCTTCCCCACCCCTGCCATAGCCCAGCACCCCACTCGGGTACCTATCAATAACCCCATCCACCGGAACACACACCACCACACATGTACACACATAGAGTCGTACACGCACGCGCGCGCACACACACACACACACAGTCCCCCATGCTACCCGCGTGTAGGTGCGAGAGTTTAGGCACGTTATTAGGCACACTTAGCACGCTTGCCGAGGTCGCGAGCCACCAAAGGAAATTATCACTGACCCAGGGAAGTTCTTATGTAGATACGGCCAGCTATATCCGAATGAGGCCCCCAGGCCCTTCTCCTATCAGATCCCCCCAGCGTCTGAGACTCTTAGTGATGTTAGGGTCGATCCAATGTCGTGTGCATAGGCATTACACTTGGTTGCAGGATTCGGCCGAGTTGATTTAACCTTGTATCAACATCAGGCCCAAAATATTGACTACAAAAGTTTACAAGTTCTTCCATTACGTAAGCCTCCGCAATTGAGCCATCAACCCGAGCCTTATTGCGGACTTTTTCTTTAAATGGATTGAAATTGAGCAGGAGTAATCGTTCTTCTAGACTGAAATTTCAAAGCAGATTATGACTGCTCATACAATGCCCAATTTAGGTGATTCAAAAGCCTAAATTATGTATATTTCAAAAGCTATAACTTCACAGAGAAGTCGAATCCATTAGAGATCATCTTCAGTAGTAGCAGCGACAGAGGAGCGGCATGTGGGACGGGGTGGTGGAGCTGACCAGGTCATCTCAAGAACGGAACAACGACCCGCTGAGTTGGGCGATTCAGCTCCTATCCGGCCTAAACTCGACGGGCGCGACCTTCGTCGCCCGCCCATGTGCCACTTTCATAACATGCGCCCCGGCACCAAGTATTGCTTCGCGACGTTCGTCGCCATGCCAATGCGCCATCTCATGACATGTGCCCCAGGCACCATACACACTCTGCCGTACCCATGCGCTGTGCCACTGATACAGTCGCGCTCCCTGGCTCCCTGACACATATCTAGGATATTTTTGTATTTATTTAAATGCACAATCACAAATGTTGGTATGTAACTAATCTTCGCCATCAATTTAACAAGTATAGGACTATATATGACTTGAAAAATCATTAATTTTGTTTGGCTTGTCATTGGTCATGCACCTGAGATTGTTTTTAAGACACATGCTGGCCCTACTCCTTTTGCCCATGTGGTTCCGAGTGATGCTAAAAATAAATATTTGTCACTAGAGTCCATTTTTAGGGTGGGGAAACAGAACGTTCTTCCACGGTTGCCTATTGTCTACCCTTTTGCGGTTCCAAATCTGTCTATTGGTCAAATGGGCATTATAATATGTACACGCTCTTTGCCTGCCATTTTCCTTTTTCTTTTAGGTTTAAATATTATTAATTCTCCGTTTGTCTTTAATCTTGTTCCGTCTTTCCAACTACTTAATTGATCATTTGCCTGTAGGTCCCTAAATACACCTAGAGGGGGGGGGGTGAATAGGTGATTTACAACTTTGAGTATAAATTTAAAAATGAGATTACAATGTCATGACAGATATAATGATAACAGATTTAACACAGAGATTTATACTGGTTCGGCCCCACCAGCCTACGTCCACTCCTCAAGCACTCCACACAAGAGAGACCTACTCGAGCCTTTCACTAAACCAGCTAGCTTCGGGTGCTAGCACAAATCGCAGTACAATTTCCGAAACCCTTCCAAGGTTTCCAACTGATTACAAATGAAAAGAGATTTACACTTTGAATACAATAAACAAGCTCCTTCTTGAGCAGATGTTACAATGAAAATTTAAGACTAAGCCTTCTTAGGTGGGAAGATCTATATTCTTTCAAGAACCAAACCAAGAAGCTTACAAAGAACTTTTTCAAAAGTAAACTCACTCAATAAAGAATAGATGAGAATAAGAGATTGAGATGAGAGAGTTATTGAAGAGGAAAAAAGTTCAACCGAGTAAAAAAAAATTATAAATGCTTTCACAGATCCCCTATTTATTCAAATAAGAGATAGAGAGCCGTTAAAAAGGGAAAGCCAAATAGGAATGATTCGACTAAAACATTTTGACTTTGACTAAAACATTTAGCTTCGACTAAAAGTCTTGGCTTTGACTAAAAGTCTTGGCTTCGACTGAAAGTTTTTGCCTTCGACTGAAAATCTTTGCTTCGACTGAAAGTCACAGCTTCGACTGAAAGAAAAGATTTCAAGTTTGAGTCGACTAAAAACAGTTTGCCTTCGACTGAAAGTCTTTGCTCCGACTGAAAGTCACAGCTTCAACTGAAAGTCACAGCTTCAACTGAAAGTCTTGGCTTCGACTGAAGGTTTATCCTTCGCCTAAAAAAACTTTGCTTCGACTGAAAGTCTTGGCTTCGACTGAAAGTCTTAACTTCGACTAAAAGTCTTGGTTTCGACTGAAAGTCACAGCTTCGACTGAAAGAAAAGATGTCAAGTTTGAGTCGACTAAAAACAATTTGCCTTCGACTGAAAGAGACGGTTTTAGTTCTTTACTAAAATTTTTGTCAGATCTTTTAAGAAGGGCTTATAAATGCTAACAAGAAAAAATAGACTTCAGATTCTTGCATCTTCAACGTCGTCCAAGTCTTTAAATCCCGAGTCCGAGTCCAAGTCCAAGTCCAAGTTAAGGCTTTGTCCATGTCAAGGTCTTGTCTTTGTATGATTAAGATAAAGCCTGAAATATTTATCTTGAAAATATTGTCAGATTAATGTTAGAAATAACAAGACTGGAATCATTAAAATCAATAAGTCAACAATCTCCCTCTTTTTGATGATGACAATATTAGTTCTAACATTATAAAGATATACTCCCCCTTAATCAGTTAATCATTTACGCAAAGAAATAACATAAAGAGCATCTTATAAAATTTAATCAATGAATTAATAAAGATGCATACAAAAAAAATGATTAATACAAAGATGATCAATAAGTACTTATTCTCCCCCTTTGTCAAATCAAAAAGAGGGGGCAACTTGGGCAACAAGTAAAAGAATAAATAATTAAAAAATACTAAGGTCGACGAAGGCGAGCACCCGGGGCAGATGAGGAAGGATCAGCGGGCGGCGCAGCAGATCGACGAGCACCGTGCACAGAAAAGGAGGGATCAGCAGGCAGCAGAGCGTTTGTGTGGACTTCAACGACACGAGGAGAGCGCGGCGGCGGAGGGTTGTATGGGAGATGCGGGTTAAAGAACCATTCTTCTCCATCGGTGCCAGTGTGTTGAGAAGGAAAAATATCCAGACGCGTCACCCAAAAGCCATGAGCCTGATCGAAGATCTGATGAGCCAGATAGCGATTTTGTTCGGTCAGAATGCTCGTGGTGAGATAGGCCTGGTGACGATGAGCCTGAAGGGCAGCTTCCTGCTGGCGGTGAAGATCCTGCTGCATCTGAGTCAAACTGTCCAGAAGTGGAGTATGATTGAGAGGGAGAGAGGAAATGTTAGCGGTAAGATCATTGAGAAGGTTGTGAAAGTCAATTTGGTTTGAGAGAAGCTGGGCGGAGGAGTGTTGAGCTGATTGTTGAAGGGCCGCAAGCTCAAGAAGGATAGCAGTGTGGTTAGCTATAATGGAAGCAGCAAGGGTGGTTTGCAATTCCAGAATTAACTTGATCGAGGTAGATAGACGAGAAAGAGTGTCAGAGAGGTCGGGGGTGTCCGAAGAGAGGAACTCATCAAAATTGATATGTGAGAAGTCGTTTAGCAGACTACTGAAGAGGGGATCAGTAGGGTGAGGAGGGGTGGGAAAAGGAGGGACCGAGGAGGAAGGGTCAAAGGAAGGGAAGGGGATAGAGCTAGATGGGTCAGTAGGTGTAGGAGGTATGTACTGAGTAGAAGGGGGTTGAGATGGTGAAAACGATGGGAAGGGATCAGATTGTGGGGCTGAGGTAATTTCAGGAGCAGGAGAGGGAACATGAATAGAAGCAGGAGCAGGGGCCGGAACAGACGAGGTGTGGGAAGGATCAGTAGTAGTGACGCGCTCAAGAAAAATAGTGTTGGAGGTGAGGTCAGAGCGAATTGCGAAACCAGCACAACGAAGAGAAGTTTCATCGAGAACATGATGGCCTAGAAGAGATATACGTTCCGAGTTAGAGGTAGGCAAAGGGACATGAAAATGTTCAAAGACGCGAGTTAACAGAAGGCCGAAAGGAAGATTAGTAGATGATTTGTTTTTTCGGGCATTCATGACGAGCATGATAATGCCTGCAATGTTTAATGGAGAACCCCGAATGAAATGGGTGAGAAGGATGATGTCTAAGTATGAAAAAGTGGCGTAAGAGCCAGAACGGGCCGAGAGATTGTAACAAAGAATAAGATGGAGAACACGATAAAGAGGAGACAAGTCACCCAGACTGGGTTTACGGGGTCTAGAGGTGGATGGGTCACCTAAGAGAGTTTGGGTCTGTTGTAGAGGGGTAAAGGAACTGGTGGTACACCACGTATTGGCGGTGAAAACAAGGGTAGAGGATTGATTTGTAAAACTGAAAATGTGGGCCAAGGTGGTGGCATCAAGATGGATGTGGACCCCATTCACATATGTGGTCAAAAAGGTAGGCTGTTGAGCATGAAAATGCATGTTGGAGTAGAACATGAGTACAAGAGCAGGATAATAAGTGGTGGGTGGAGGGAGAATGGAGAGACAGCCTATTCGCTTAAAAATGGCAGTAAGACCAAGTTGAGTCATTAGAGTGACATCACTTGGACGACCGGGGACGACCTCGCGATTTATTCAATTGGTATAGTAGGTGAGTTGGTCGTCAACAGAGGGAAAGAAATGGGGAATGTGATGTATATCGGTGGGAGAAATATAAGGGCAGGTAGGTGGTGGACAGGTTGGTTGAAGGGTAGGTAGGTGGTGGACAGGTTGGAGGATGAAGAGGCAGCAGGTGGAGGAGGAGGAGGAGCAACATTACCTGAAGATGATGGAGGGACAGGTGCAGAGGACGACCGACGAGCAACAACTGATGTTGGACGAGGGTGGTGGCGGGAGGATGGCGGCGCTAGTGGGAGGATGGCGGCGGCGGAGTAGCAGTAGCAGCAGCTGAGGCAGGAGCCATGTTGGATTCATCGTCATAGTCAATGAGAAGACAACAACGACGATTACGAGGGCGTGTATTGGGGTCCATATGGGTTCTTGGAGTGACAGGTGGACAAGAGAGAAGAATAGTGAGTCTGTGAAAACGAAAGACAAACCGTGAAAAAGCAACAGTAAAAAGTTAAAGTGAAAAAGGTTGGCCTATATATAGGCAACAAGCTTTTAGTCGACTGAAACATGTCTTTTAGTCGACTGAAACATGGCTTTTAGTCGACTGAAACAGGACTTTTAGTCAACTGAAAGTGGACTTTTAGTCGACTGAAACCAAATGGATGCGTAAAGTTGAAGAGAACTTGTAGTCGACTAAAAGTTGATTTTTAGTCGACTTAAGGGCTTTTAGTCGACTAAAACTCGTCAAAAGCGACGAATGAGTAAAACTGAACGGTCATTTTGGTAAAAGAAATTTAGCTAAGATCACACATTCCTAGACGACGACGAAGAGAACATAAAGAGGATTCAGCTAAGGGTTTTGTAAAGATATCTGCGAGCTGATCTTCAGACCTAACTTTCTTGAGTTCTATTAATCCTTTCTGAACATTGTCTCGGAGAAAGTGGTGACGAATATCGATGTGCTTAGTGCGCGAGTGTTGTACATGATTTTTACTAATGTCAATAGCACTACTACTGTCGCACATAATAGGAATATAGTATATTGAGATACCAAAATCCCGTAAAGTCTGACGCATCCACAATATTTGGGCACAACAGCTTCCGACTGCAACATATTCCGCTTCAGCTGTGGAGAGAGCGACAGAAGTCTGTTTCTTACTATGCCATGATACTAAAGCATCGCCGAGAAACTGGCAGGTGCCACTAGTACTCTTTCGATCAACAAGACATCCCGCATAATCAGAATCAGAAAAACCTACCAGATCTAGAGAGGAACTACGAGGATACCAAAGACCTAAGTTTAAAGTGCCAGAGAGATATTTAAAAATACGTTTAACTGCAGATAGATGAGATTCTTTGGGACAAGCTTGAAAACGGGCACAAATGCAAACACTAAACATGATGTCAGGTCTAGAGGCAGTAAGATAAAGTAAACTACCAATCGTGCCACGTAAAAGTTTGTTATCTACATCTTTACCATTTTCATCTTTGACAAGATTAACGCTAGGAGAGATAGGGGTCCCTCTAGATTTAGCATTATCTAAGCCAAACCGTTTCAAAAGCTCTCGTGTGTACTTAGATTGACTTATAAAAATTCCTTCTTTTGACTGCTTGATTTGAAGTCCAAGGAAAAAGGTAAGTTCTCCCATCATGCTCATCTCAAACTCCCAGCGCATATTTTCAGCAAACTCTTGGCATAGATCATTGTTAGTGGCACCAAAAATAATGTCATCAACATATATTTGAACTACTAAGATATGGGAATTACAAATTTTCGTAAAGAGAGTAGTATCGACTTTGCCACGAGAGAATCCATGATCAGTGAGGAAGCTGCTAAGACGATCGTACCAAGCTCGAGGAGCTTGTTTAAGACCATACAAAGCCTTTTTTAGCTTAAAAACATGATTGGGGTATTTTTCATTTTCAAAACCGGGAGGTTGTTTAACAAAAACTTCCTCCTGTATTACCCCATTCAAGAAAGCACTTTTCACGTCCATTTGAAAAAGTTTAAAGTTCATATGACATGAAAATGTTAAAAGCATACGGATAGCTTCAAGTCGAGCGACGGGGGAAAAGGTTTCATCAAAATCAACCCCTTCGACTTGATTGTATCCTTGAGCAACTAGTCTAGCCTTGTTACGAACAATATGGCCATTTTCATCAAGTTTGTTTCAAAAAACCCACTTTGTTCAAATGACCTTTTGTTGAACAGGAGCCGGAACTAGTGACCAAACATCGCTTCTCTCAAATTGATTTAATTCATCTTGCATGGCAAGAATCCACTCAGAATCGGTTAGAGCCTCGAAAATGTTTTTAGGCTCTATTTGAGAAAGAAAAGCAAAATTCACGCAAAAGAGATTTACCGTAGATCGTGTTGTAACTCCATGTTCAACATTACCTATGACTTGTTCTAGTGGATGACTTGAGGAGTATCTCCAGCTTTTTGGGAGAGGCTGTATCTCATCATTGTTGTTGTCAGAGGTTGTTGAGCACTCCCCCTCGGTTGAAGAAACATTAAGTTTGTTATTCAAGTCCAGGGAGAGTTCTTCACTGTCATCACCTGCATTCTTACTTGGTTTTTCAACATTAGACTCTTCAAATACTACATGCATAGATTCTTCAACTGTCATAGTTCTACGGTTATAGATTCTATATGCTTTACTTTTTAAAGAATAACCAAGAAATATTCCCTCGTCAGATTTCGCATCGAACTTTCCCAAATTTTCACGATTGTTCAAAATAAAACATTTGCAACCGAAAACCTTGAAATAATCGATTTTTGGTTTTCGATTTGAGAACAATTCGTAAGGTGTTTTATCAAGGATTGGTCTGATGAGTACTCTATTCAACACGAACAGGAAGTGCTGACGGCTTCGGCCCAAAAATATTTTGGCAGAGAGTTTTCATGAAGCATGGTTCTGGCCATTTCTTGTAGAGTACGATTCTTTCTCTCAACAACCCCATTTTGTTGAGGTGTTCGACGAGCAGAAAACTCATGTGAAATGCTGTTTTGAATACAGAAAGGAATAAAATCTTTTTCAAATTCACCGCAATGATCACTTCGAATTTTTATAAGCTTCAACTCCTTCTCATT
Organism: Escallonia herrerae; assembly: GCA_033070095.1. NCBI lineage: Eukaryota > Viridiplantae > Streptophyta > Magnoliopsida > Escalloniales > Escalloniaceae > Escallonia > Escallonia herrerae. The sequence continues at coordinate 37,676 of JAVXUP010001907.1, read as the reverse complement.
TTGAAGCTGCTTAACAAGACTAAAAATTTTTTGAAACGCTTCATCCTTATGAGTTAGAAAAAGAACCCAGGTGTATATAGAAAAATCATCAACAATGACAAAGGCATAAAATTTTTCACCTAGGCTGGCATTTCTCGTAGGGCCAAAAAGATCTAAATGAAGGAGTTGAAGAGGACGAGAAGTAGAAACGACATTTTTGGCTTGAAAGGATGTTTTTGACTGTTTACCATATTGACAGGCATCACAGACCTTATCCTTGACAAACCTTAACTTTGGTAGGCCTCTGACCAGCTCTTTCGAGAGAAGTTTCTTGATTAGATCCATGTGAACATGACCTAATCTACGATGCCACATCCAAATATCATTATGCTAAGCAGAAAGATAGACTTCACGAGAAGTGTCAAATGCATCAAAAGATAAAGTATAGATATTAGCATCTCTCTTACCAACCAAGGTACCTCCATCTGAGGCATGACTGATTAGACATTGATTGCATTCGAACCGAACTTTGTGTCCACTATCGATGAGTTGACTAATACTTATCAAATTGAACTTCAGACCATCAACCAAGGATACGTTGTCAACAGTAATGGAATCGGTGCCAATTCTACCTTTACCAATGATCTTCCCATTCGAGTTGTCTCCGAAGGTAACAAAGCCTCCATTCTTCGGAGTGACATGGGAGAAAAGCGAGCGGTCACTGGTCATATGTCTTGAACATCCGCTGTCGAGAATCCATTTGTTAGAATCTATCCTTTCTTTCAAGCATACCTACAATAGATTCTAATTTCGTTCCTTTAGGTACCCACACTTTCTTGAGTCCTGGAAGATTAGATAAACAAGATTTTGGCATCCAAACTTTTTTCATTTTGGTTTTCGTAATGGAAGAGAATGATTGATTTTTGACAGCACTAAGAGGGCAATTTTTAACTAAGTGCCCTTTCTTCTTACATATTGTACAAAGAGTGAAAGGCGAGCAAGAAGCTAAATTTTTGTTAAAGAAATTTTTATAATCATTTTGCTTCATTGAAGGATTGTATCCGATTCCACTTTTCTCAAAAACACATCTTTGTCTTCCCAAAAGAATATCCAAATTCTCTCTTCCATGGGTAAATTTTGAAAGGGTAAAATTCAGATCTTCAATCTCCTTCTCTAAATTGATTTTTTGTAAAGAAACATCTTCCAGTTGAGATTTTAAGAAATTGTTTTCAACTGAAACTTTTACTCCTCGGAGAGATTGGATTTCAGAAGACAAAAGAGAATTTTCCTTCTTAGAAGCATTCAGATTGTTTTCTAAAGACGTATTTCCAGAAATATAAAATTCAATCTTTTCTTGAAACTCTTATTTTTTGCCTTCTAACTCTTCAACAATACTTATCAAAGAAAGAGCCTTATTTTTTAGATTAGCATTTTTTATTTTTAACTTTTCATAATTCTCACTGAGTTCGAGAAAAGCTATCTTAAGTTCATTATAATGATTTTCAGAGATTACCTTGGGATCGTCATCTTTGGCTATGAAGCAAAGTTGAGCTACATCATCATCTTCGCTGGATTCTTTGTCACTTTCATCAGAGTCATCCTAAGTTAGCAGAGCCTTTCTGGACTTGAACTTCTTTTCTTTGAAGTCTCGACTATTGCTGCTTGCGGTTTTGTTCTTGAGTTGTGGACAGTATTTTTTGATGTGCCTAGTTCTACCGCATTCAAAGCAGGCATCAGGATTATCCTTTACATTTCAATCACTGTTATTTCTCTGATGTGATTGATTTGTAGGATTTCTTCTAAACTTCCCATCTCCCTTGCTTGCGAGAAACTTCTTGAACTTCCGAGTTATGAGAGCCATTTCAGGATCAGAATCATCGCTGCTTTCTGTAGGATCATGAGAGGTCTCAACTTTAAGAGCTAAGTTTTTCTTCTTGGAGGTGGTTTCTTCTTCGTCATGAATTTTCATTGTAATTTCATGAGTCATTAGAGAACCCACCAATTCTTCAAGCTTCAGCACGTTCAAGTCTTTTGCCTCTTGAATAGCTGTGAGTTTTGCCTCCCATCTCTTTGGAAGAGATCTGAGAAGTTTTCAGATGACTTCCTTTTCTGGATAGACTTTACCCAAAAGCTTTAGTCCATTTATAATGAGTGTGAATCTAAAGTACATCTCATTTATAGACTTGTGCTCCTTTATCTTGAAGTCGTCATATTGTTGGACCAACATGTTGATCTGGTCTCTTTTACTTGATTTGTTCCTTCATGAGTAACCTCCAACAGCCTCCATATTTCTCTGGCTGTCTCACATGCTGATACTCGATTGTACTCGTTCATGTCAAGGCCACAGCTGATAATGTTTTTAGCTTTATCATCCACAGAGAAAAGCTGTGCCTCATGACTATCCCTTTCAAGAATTCCTTTCGGAATCTTGGTTCCATCTGGTCCATCCTTCATAGGAATTATAGGACCATTTTCAACAACATAACATACGTGTGTATCATGTCTCAGAAAATTCCTCATGCGGTTTTTCCAGTAGCTATAGTCGTCATTCTTCAACAAGAGTGGCCTGGTGGTTGCTGATCCTTCTTCCATAACGCGATCTTTAGCTCTTGACGATTAAGTCACAGACAAATACCAGAGCACACGGCTCTGATACCACTTGTAGGTCCCTAAATACACCTAGAGGGGGGTGAATAGGTGATTTACAACTTTGAGTATAAATTTAAAAATGAGATTACAATGTCATGACAGATATAATGATTACAGATTTAACACAAAGATTTATACTGGTTCAGCCCCACCAGCCTACGTCCAGTCCTTGAGCACTCCACACAAGGGAGACCTACTCGAGCCTTTCACTAAACCAGCTAGCTTCGGGTGCTAGCACAAAGCGCAGTACAATTTCCAAAACCCTTCCAAGGTTTCCAACAGATTACAAATGAAAAGAGATTTACACTTTGAATACAATAAACAAGCTCCTTCTTGAGCAGATGTTACAATGAAAATTTAAGACTAAGCCTTATTAGGTGGGAAGATCTATATTCTTTCAAGAACCAAACCAAGAGGCTTACAAAGAACTTTTTCAAAAGTAAACTCACTCAATAGAGAATAGATGAGAATAAGAGATTGAGATGAGAGAGTTATTGAAGAGGAAAAAAGTTCGAGCGAGTAAAAAAAAATTATAAATGCTTTCACAGATCCCCTATTTATACAAATAAGAGATAGAGAGCCGTTAAAAAGGGAAAGCCAAACAGGAAGGATTCGACTAAAACATTTAGCTTCGACTAAAAGTCTTGGATTCGACTGAAAGTCTTGGCTTCGACTGAAATCTTTGCTTCGACTGAAACTCACAGCTTCGACTGAAAGAAAAGATTTCAAGTTTGAGTCGACTAAAAATAGTTTGCCTTCGACTGAAAGTCACAGCTTCGACTGAAAGTCTTGGCTTCGACTGAAGGTTTATCCTTCGACTAAAAAAACTTTGCTTCGACTGAAAGTCTTAGCTTCGACTAAAATTCTTGGCTTCGACTAAAAGAAAAGATTTCAAGTTTGAGTCGACTAAAAACAATTTGCCTTTGACTGAAAGAGACGGTTTTGGTTCTTTACTAAAATTTCTGTTAGATCTTTTAAGAAGGGCTTAGAAATGCTAACAAGGAAAAATAGACTTTAGATTCTTGCATCTTCAACATAGTCCAAGTCTTTAAATCCCGAGTCCGAGTCCAAGTCCAAGTTAAGGCTTTGTCCATGTCAAGGTCTTGTCTTTGTATGATTAAGATAAAGCCTGGAATATTTATCTTAAAAATGTTGTCAGATTAATGTTAGAAATAACAAGACTGGAATCATCAAAATCAATAAGTCAACATTGCCAAGGGTTGTTATCGATAATGCGTCAATAAGGATAGGTTAAGGATCCTGTTATCGAATCGGATTAACTAGCTATTATAAGATGCTATGAACGGTTAAATGGGAAATGGTAGAATAAATAATGTGTAATAATGCAATAAATGCATTAACAATGTACAATTTGTTCAGTGAGCATCAATCAACTAAAGGGCACAATCTACCATGACGTTCACAAGTTTCAAGACGAATTCAACCCTTTCTTCTTCCATGGAAACAAACCTCTAAACAAAACCTTCAAACCATATGTTACAACAGGTTTGTTTGAAATAATATGAAATAGTTAGTATTACAAGAAAAAAGTTTTGGCCGACCCCCCTTTAAAGGGTGTGGCCGACCCCTCCTTAAAGAGGGTGGCCGACCCCCTTTAATGGAGGTGAGGTGGCCGACCCCCTCTTTAAGGAGGTGGCCGACCCCCCTTTAAAGGGAGTCACCGGTCAAATGGTGAGTCTGCAACCACTTGGTGCACCTAAGGGGCCATTGCACTACAAGAAAATATGTATTTTGCGACGAATTTTTAGCGACGGAAGGCCGGTCATCATGATGGCGTTGATGGAATGTTTTCGTTTTATGGTCACATGAGTAACCTCACCATGACAAGAAAATTTTCCCTTTTCCCTTTAGCACTTTAACGTTCGCAGCTAAGAGCTAAGAGCTCCGAGTTACGAGCTAAGAGCTCCAAGAACTTCAAGAAACTACAGCCTTCAATGTGTCTAGACAACCAATCATTGTTACTATTTGCTCTGACTTCTAGATACACCTTTTTCCATATATTCAGACGACCAATGGCCATTAGTATTGGTGGAATATAAACCAATCTCATTAAAAGAGGAAAAAGTAGAGCAAACAAATAAAGTTAGCACAAAGTACGTCACTATCGAAGAAGTTGATGGGTCGGATGATGAACAACCTGCTCTACCACGGACCTTAGTGTTTGATTGGATCCAAACCTCGACAGCAGCCAGTTTGAATCCTCTATTTCAAATAACAGAAAAAAAGAAACATAGAAAAAAGGGTTAAATATGCATAAAAAAATGGAAAAAAAAATAAGGGAGGATAAAAGATCTTTTAAGGGGAGAGAATAGGGCAGAATAGGGGGCGGCGAGGATGACGTGAAAGAATAGGTTGTTCCTTTCCACTCTGGTCGGGCATTTAACCAATGGGAGAGACTATGTGGCTCTTTAGGAGTTTAGATTGTTACAAGTTGAGCTTTTTTTATCACTTTCGAAAACTTATTCTTGCTCTTTTCATTTTTCAAATTAGGCTTTCAATCCAAATTCTCCCTCCACCTTGCCACCTCATTTTTTTCCAAGTAAGCGATGACTGGACAACATTCTCTCAGTTTCAGTTTTCATATAATTTTGATCCCAGGAAAAATGAGTGCTCTTCTAGCAAAAGCAAACAAGTACATCCAAGCAAAAGAGTACCGACTCATCGAGGGCTACGAAACGGATGCCAGGAAGAACAAGGAAAGCGACCTCGTGAAGTAAGTCCAAAAAATGAAAAGAAGCCCAAACGTTCAAAATGCGATGAGCTTCTTTTCCCTCCAACTCTTCTTTTTAGTTCCTTTGCTTCTTTTCTAAAAGGTTAAGAAAGAGAGAGGGCTTGGGAGACTTTTGTGGTACTAAGGCGACACTTTAAGGATTTCGTTACTTTTGTCGCTAATAATTTCTATAGTTATTTTAGTGACATTTTTAAAAGTCAAGAGTTTTAATGGAAGCTCAATATCACTTCCAAAGAGAAAGATTAACAGTTTTGTCCAATCAGTTTTCATATTCATACTACCAGCTAAAAGTTGGTGCTCCCTCTGTTTCATATTTTTTGCTAATTTCTAAGATAGAATCAAACTTTGAGCGACAAGATGTTGGAGTGAAGTCGAATGGTAGTTACTGGTCGAACAAGTAGTCTATTTTAAGTCAAATTAGGGTCCTTCGCTTGACTCTCTTCTATAGGTAATGATCAACTGTAGCATGCTTCGGAATGGGTTTAGGGTCTGTGCGAGTTTCTGATGAGCCCATCACTACAGTGTAGTGAGACCCCTGCGTAGGTCAGTACTGTCAACTTGTTCTATAAGAACTCGAGTTTGTAAAGAAACTAAGTTTTAATAGTGATGCCAAGGAAAGTGGGTTCGCAGTCGACGTGGAGGTGCCACAAGGAAAGCAGTCCGACTCGGATGCCAAGTGTGATGATGTGAGACACAGCAAGAGCGGAGCAAGGGCAGAGACCAAGGGCTTCCCAGACAGAGCTTGAGGGTGGCAGTGCTGCGAGGGCGATGGCGCAGAGTGAATACACGACGACAGTCACAGTCTGATGCTTATGTCCAAAGTCAGGGTCCTGTATGTTTCTCTCTCTAGGATTCTAGAGTGAGAAAGTGAAAGTGTTCTGAAAATGTCCCAAAAATCCCCCCCAAATGAATTCTCAAGACCTCTATTTATAGAGTTTGAGATGATGATGTCATCACGCGACACGTGGCCCTCCCCGGGAGTGACACGTCACCGAGGGGTCCACAGCTGTCAGTGCTCCGCTGACTGTCGAATCGCATATTCACCCGGTCTGCCCTGCACAACGTCGCTCTGTCTGTCTGGAAAGACTGGCTCCCACAGCGTCGGTGTGGCCAGAGAAACCCCTTTGATTTAGCCTCCAATCCAAGCCCTTGCAGAGTCCCACAGGCCTGGTAGTGGTGGTGAAGACCCGACGCCCAACTGCCAGCAGACTAGGCACGATGCCCTCCGAAGACCTGCTCCCGTCTCGGAGTGACCCGGGGGTCATAGTCCATAGGGGTGCCAACGCCAGCCCCCAGTGCCGGAGCACATGTCATGAGAGTGGTGCGGCGACGAACGTCGCGAAGCAATACTTGGTGCCGGGGGCACGGATGATGAGAATGGCACACGGGTGCGGCACCGAAGGTCGCGAAGCTATAGTTGGTGCCGGGGGCACGCATGATGAGAATGGCGCACGGGCACGGCGACGAACGTCGCGAAGCTATACTTGGTGCCGGGGGCACGTATCATGAAGATGGCGTACGGGCGCGGCGACGAACGTCGCGGAGCATATACTTGGTGCCAGTGACACGTATCATGAAAATGGCATACGGGCGTGGCGACGAACGTCGCGGAGCTATAGTTGGTGCCATGGGCATGCATCATGAAGATGGCACACGGGAGCGGCGACGAACGTCGTGGAACTATACTTAGTGCCGGGGGCACGTATCTTGGCGCACGGGCGAGGCGACGAACGTCGCGGAGCTATAGTTAGTGCTGGGGGCACATATTATGAAGATGGCGCACGGGCGCGGCGACGAAGGTCGCGAAGCATATACTTGGTGCCGAGGCACACATCATGAGAATGGCGCATGGGCACGGTGACGAAGGTCGCGAAGCATATACTTGGTACCGAGGCACACGTCATAAGAATGGCGCATGGGCGCGGCGACTAATGTCGCGGAGCATACTTAGTGCCGGGGGCACGTATCATGAAGATGGCGCACGGGCGCAGTGACGAAGGTCGCGAAGCATATACTTAGTGCCGGGGGCACGTATCTTGGCGCACGGGTGAGGCGACTAACGTCGCGGAGCTATACTTAGTGCCGGGGGCACGTATCATGAAGATGGCGCACGGGCACGGCGACGAAGGTCGCGAAGCATATACTTGCTGCCGAGGCACACATCATGAGAATGGCGCATGGGCGCAGCGACGAAGGTTGCGAAGCATATACTTGGTGCCGAGGCACACGTCATAAGAATGGCGCATGGGCGCGGCGACGAATGTTGCGGAGCATACACTTAGTGCCGGGGGCACGAATCTTGGCGCACGGGCGAGGCGACGAACGTCGCGGAGCTATACTTAGTGTCGGGGGCACGTATCATGAAGATGGCGCACAGGCGCAACGACGAAGGTCGCGAAGCATATACTAGGTGCCTCGGCACACATCATGAGAATGGCGCATGGGCGCGGTGACAAAGGGCGCGCAGCATATACTTGGTGCCGAGGCACACGTCATAAGAATGGCGCATGGGCGCGGTGACGAATGTCGCGGAGATGGTGCACGGGCAAGCGTCGGGTGTCCCGAGATGGGATTTGAGCTGAGTGTACCTGTCATAACAGGATAATGAATGCAACATGTAGTAATGACAATGTTGGAAGTGATGGTACGCGGTCGTCGGACGACGGACGTCGCGAGGTTAATGGACGACGGACGTTGCGAGGTTGATGGACGACGGACATCACGAGGATGATGGACGACAGACGTCGCGAGGTCGATGCACGACGAACGTCACGAGGTCGATGTGCGACGGACGTCGCGAGGTCGATGTGCAACGGACGTCGCGAGGTTGATGGACGAGGGACGTCGTGAGGTTCATGCACGATGGACGTCGTGAGGTCGATACATGACGGACGTCGCGAGGTCGATGCACGACGGACGTCGCGAGGTTGATGTGCGACGGATGTCGTAAGGTTGATGGACGAAGGACGTCGCGAGGTTCATGCACGATGGACGTCGCGAGGTTAATGGACGACGAACTTCATGAGGTTGATGGACGACGGACATCGCGAGGTTGATGGTGGACGGACGTCGTGAGGTTAATGTACGAACGTCCGTAAACATCGCGGAGGTGCAAAGACTTAAGAAAATAAGTTCGCGGGGGAGGGGAAGCCATAGGCCAAAGATTGGGGGAAGGCCAAGGCCACCACCCCTGGGGAGGCCGAGGCCAACCCCTTGGTGAGGCCGAGGCCGACCCTAAGGGGTGGCCAAGGCCAATGGCCAACTCCCATGAAGGGAGGCCAAGGCCACTCCCCCTTTGGGTGAACTTTGGGTGCACTGACAGTAGGTGCTTTGATGAGCGTTGACAAATCCGAAAGTTGCGTTACGACAATCATGTCGACTTGAATCATACCCATGTGACGAACAAGGTGCTAAAGTCACATACAAAGCGTACGCAGCGAACAAAGTGCAAAAAAGGACCTTGTGCGAAAAGTGAAGAACCGGGGGGGGAAGGCCAAAACCAACCTCCCATGGGAGGCCGAGGCCGACCCCATGGCCTTGGGTGAGGCCGAGGCCGACCCCATGGCCTTGGGTGAGGCCGAGGCCGACCCCATGGGGTTGGCCAAGGCCTTTGCCACTTGACCCCGTCGCTCTGGTTGTGCCAACGGTCAATATCTTTGGTGAAAAGGTGCTCAGGTGGTTGTGGAGCGACGAACGTGGTACTGTGAGTCAGGGTAGCGTGAAATAATTGGTGACTAAGTCGCGCGTGAGGCATGTGAAGCAAAGAATGCACATGACTCGGGCGCGCGCACTTTGACCAGTTCGAAGCGTTGAATAATGTGCCTGTGCGGACGTGTCATGCACAATGGGACTCCAAGTGGACTTTTGAGTGCGACCAGAATAGGTTGGGAACATAAGCCCCCTGCGTGTGGTGTGCGCAGAGGGGCAACCCGAGCGGGCACCGCAAGCATTAACACTTAGCCAGATTTTGATATTGTTTAGCCGGCGAGCTGTTGAGGTCGTCAAAGCATGATGATGATGAAGAGTAGGTGGCTCAAGCCCCCTCGAGCACCACCTAAAAAAGCGTGGAATGCTTGGGGGTTGAGACAAAGGCACGATTATAAAACGCAGGGGCGCGAGCATGTAAACGGCGTCCGGGTGACGGACGACACCCTGGCGGAGATAGTGTCCCGGAGGAGTCGCCTATCCCGCCGGTGAGTCCTTGTGCTGGAGCACTCAGAGCACGTCAAGGTAGGATCTCGGAGGAGCCGTCTACCTGACAGGCCAAGTAGCATCCTGAAGGAGCCGTCTACCTGGCAGAAGGGGAGTTTAAGAGCTCCCTGACGGAGATAGTGTCCCGGAGGAGTCGCCTATTTCGTAGGCCGAGGTTGCATCCCGAAGGAGCGATCTACCTGGCCGGCTGAGGTAGTATCCCGGAAGAGCCGTCTACCTGGCGAAAAGGGAGTTGAAGAGCTCCCTGACGGAGATAGTGTCCCGGAGGAGGCGCCTATTCCGTAGGCCGAGGTAGCATCCCGAAGGAGCCGTCTACCTGGCCGGCCGAGGTAGCATCCCTGAGGAGCCGTCTACCTGGCAGAAGGGGAGTTGAAGAGCTCCCTGACGGAGATAGTGTCCTGGAGGAGTCGCCTATTCCGTAGGCCAAGGTAGCATCCCGGAGGAGCCGTCTACCTGACCGGCCGAGGTAGCATCCCAGAGGAGCCGTCCACCTGGCGGAAGGGGAGTTGAAGAGCTCCCTGCCGGAGATAGTGTCCCGGAGGAGTCGCCTATCCCCGTGGTGAATCCTTGTGCCGGAGCACGCGGAGTGAGTCAAGGTAGCATCTCGGAGGAGCCGTCTACCCGACTGGCTGAGGTAGCATCCCAGAGGAGCCGTCTACCTGGCGGAAGGGGAGTTGAAGAGCTCCCTGGCAGAGATAGTGTCCCGGAGGAGTCACCTATCCCCGTGGGTGAGTCCTTGTGCTGGAGCACTCGGAACGAGTCAGGGTAGCATCCCGGAGGAGCCGTCTACATGGCGGAAGGGGAGTTGAAGAGCTCACTGGCAGAGAAAGTGTCCCGGAGGAGTCGCCTATCCCCGTGGGTGAGTCCTTGTGCCGGAGCACTCGAAACGAGTCAGGGTAGCATCCCGGAGGAGCCGTCTACCCGACTGGCCAGGTAGCATCCCGGAGGAGCCGTAGTTGATTGTGCCGGCGATTGCTTTAAGGTTGTGAGCCCATCCCGTAGTTGATTGTACCAACGATGGCTTTAAGGTTGTGAGCCCATCCCGTAGTTGATTGTGCCGGCGATGGCTTTAAGGTTGTGAGCCCATCCCGTAGTTGATTGTGCCGGCGATGGCTTTAAGGTTGTGAGCCCATCCCGTAGTTGATTGTGCCGGCGATGGCTTCAAGTTTGTGAGCCCATCCCGTAGTTGATTGTGCCGGCGATGGCTTCAAGGTTGTGAGTCCATCCCGTAGTTGATTGTGCCGGCGATGGCTTTAAGGTTGTGAGCCCATCCCGTTACGAGGGGTCCTCATGCCGGAGCACTACGAACGGAGCCCCCCGTGATGCTGCACACTCCGGAGAGTGGGTCGAAGCATGTTCCACGTCCATGGCAGGGGCGCATGGTGTGGTGAATAAGTGTGATGCCCAAAGGCCTGTATCATGATTGTTGCACATGGGCGCGACGGAGTGAGTAAGGTGTCAGGGGCACAGTGTGACGTCAAGGCGACGGGGGTAGCGGAGTGACGTCCGGGCGGCGGGAGTCGCGGAGATGATGTCCGGGCGACGGGCGTCCCTGAGATGAGGTCGGGGCGACGGGGGTAGCGGAGATGATGTCGGGGCGACGGGGGTGCGGAGATGATGTCGGGGCGACGGGGGTCACGGAGATGATGTTCGGGCGACGGGGGTCGGGGAGATGATGTCCGGGCGACGGGGGTCACGGAGATGATGTTCGGGCGACAGGGGTCACGGAGATGACGTCTGGGCGACGGGGGTCGTGGAGATGATGTCCGAGTGACGGGCGTCGCGGAGAGGATGTCCGGGCGACGGGCGTCGCGGAGAGGATGTCCGGGCGACGGGCATCGCGGAGATGATGTCCGGGCGACGGGCGTCGCGGAGATGATGTCCGGGCGACGGGCGTCGCTGAGATGAGGTCCGGGCGACGGGGGTCGCGGAGATGATGTCAGGGTGACGGGGGTCGCGGAGATGATGTCGGGGCGACGGGGGTCGCGGAGATGATGTCCGGGCGACGGGGGTCGCCGAGATGATGTCCGGGTGACGGGGGTCGCGGATGGGGGTCCCGGAGATGATGTCCGGACGACGGGCATATCAAAGATGATGTCTGGGCGACGGGGGTCGGCGAGATGATGTCCGGGCGACGGGGGTCGCGGAGATGATGTCCGGGTGACGGGGGTCGCAGATATGATGTCCGGGCGACGGGCGTCGCGATGCGGGGCAGTCCACGATGAGCGCATGTGCACGTACAATGCACGGCGGTCGATGTTGCAAAAAAAATTTTTGAAGTGTCTGGCCTTGGTTGTCGGTGTTCGGTCATTGGATGAATGTGGGCAAGCCGGAGTATGTATGGGTTGCGTCGGCTTCGGTGTGGTGGTGGAGGCTGAATTGGGGAGAAGGGTGAAGGCCAAGTGAAAATGGCCTGGGGAAGGCCAAAATGCATGGAGTATGGCCATGGCTTTGGGAATTTTGGGAAGAAGGAAAAAAAGTGGAAGAAGAAAGAAGATGAGAGAGGATGGTGCGACGGGGGCGGCTGGCTGCCATGGCCGGCCGTGGGGGCGGGGGAGAAGAGGAAGAGAGGGAGGGGAAGGGGAGGGCCAAGGCTGGCCGATCAAGGTGGGGCGGGGTGACAGGCGAGGGGGAAAGGGAAAGGGGAATGGGAGAGGGGGAGGGGGGGTGGACGCCGAGGCCGGGGGGGTATGGGTCGAGGCCGAGGCCAAGGGGATGGGGAGGCCGAGGTCGACGGGGTGGGGGAAGAAGGATGGGGAAAGGGGAAGGGAAAGGGGGGGCAGCAGCGGCGGCGGCGGCGTGCTTGGCGGGGAGAGAGGAGGGAAGGAGGAGGAAGGGGGAAGAGGCCGAGGCCGCCGGAGGGATGGGGGGATGGTCGCCGGCGGGGGGAAGGCTGCCGGCCGGGGAGTGGCGCCTCAAGGGGGCGGCGGCTGCGCAAGAAGAAGAAGGAGAAAGAGATAGAAAAAGAAAATTAGGGTTAGGGTTTGGGGAGGGACGCGGGTCGGGTTAGATTCGGTCGGGTTGATCCGCGGGTCTGGGCGTGAGGCTGAGAGCAAATGGGCGCGCGGTCGGGTACGCGGGTCGGGCAAGCGGGCGGGTCGCGCGGGGCGGGCTCTGCCCAGATCTGAATTTGAAATTTGAATTTCAAAATTTAATAATTAAATAATTAATTAAAATTTTTTTTGTTGCAAACTTAAAGAGGGTGCCCCCAGGAAAGTTTTCACAATTACAAGATGAGAATGAGTGGAGTGGGATGGGATGGTGGGAGTGAAAACTTGGTTCCATGAGAGAGAAAAAAATATTTATGAAGTGGGGAATGAGTGATGGGGTGTTGGGTGGTGAGGGAGGAGAATGTTAGAGGGAGAGTGATGAGAGCATGTATGTTGGGAGTAGGTGGGGGAGATGAAAATTTTGAAAAATTTTCTAAGTGTAGAACGAGGGTGAGAGGGTAGTGCCCGACCACGAGCAGGTAGGGTGAGAGGGAAGAGTGCGAAGGGGGTGTGAAAATTTTCTAAGTTCTGAGAAAATTTTTGAGTGTTGGAAGGAGCATGGGGTGTAGGGGTGAAAATTTGTTCTAAGTGTTGAGCTCGGACAAGGGTGCCGAGGGAGACCGCAGAGGGTGATCATGGATGACCGGCTGTGAAAAAAAAAGAAAATTTTTCTAAATGTCAAGAAATTTTTTTTTTGATAAATGGGTGGTCATGCGACCGCAAGCACGAGAGGTTGAGATGAGCGGGATGGGAGACTCAGGGTGATGGGCTGGTATCGATGACCGACTGAGTGACGGAGGTAGGGGGTTGGTGAGGCGTGTTGCATGCATACCTGGCAGAGGAGGTCGCGAGACCTTGGGGGTGTCAACTGACAGAGTTGAGACTTAGTAACGTGGCTCGAGCTACCCTGCACACCACACACCAAGTCAGTATGGATGTGAGGCTGAAGGGGTTGGGAAGGGGTGAAGCCCCCAAGGGAGTGGCTGATGGCATCAAGAGTGGTGTCAGTTGGCCTGTGCAAGAGCCCTATGTCTTGAAAATTTTCTAAGTCTGGAAGATGATGGCCTCTTGGATGATTGGGTTGAGGCTATGACTAGTAGTCCTGGTAGCCCTGCGTTGCTGAGGCATGGTTGCTTGGATGTGTCGGGCACGGGACAAACTGCACTGCGATGCTCACCTCCCCAGCGGAGTCGCCAAAATGATGCCAAGGAAAGTGGGTTCGCAGTCGACGTGGAGGTGCCACAAGGAATGCAGTCCGACTCGGATGCCAAGTGTGATGATGTGAGACACAGCAAGGGCGGAGCAAGGGCAGAGACCAAGGGCTTCCCAGACAGAGCTTGAGGGTGGCAGTGCTGCGAGGGTGATGGCGCAGGGTGAATACACGACGACAGTCACAGTCTGATGCTTATGTCCGAAGTCAGGGTCCTGTATGTTTCTCTCTCTAGGATTCTAGAGTGAGAAAGTGAAAGTGTTCTGAAAATGTCCCAAAAATCCCCCCAAATGAATTCTCAAGACCTCTATTTATAGAGGTTGAAATGATAATGTCATCACGCGACATGTGGCGCTCCCCGAGAGTGACACGTCACCGAGGGGTCCACAGCTGTCGGTCCTCCGCTGACTGTCGAATCGCATATTCACCCGGTCTGCCCTGTACAGCGTCGCTCTGTCTGTCTGGAAAGACTGGCTCCCACAGCGTCGGTGTGGCCAGAGAAACCCCTTTGATCTAGCCTCCAATCCAAGCCCTTGCAGAGTCCCACAGGCCTGGCAGTGGTGGTGAAGACCCGACGCCCAACAGCCAGGCAGACTAGGCGCGATGCCCTCCGAAGACCTGCTCCCGTCTCGGAGTGACCCGTGGGTCATAGTCCATAGGGGTGCCAACGCCAGCCCCCAGTGCCGGAGCACAAGTCATGAGAGTGGTGCGGGGACGAACGTCGCGAAGCAATACTTGGTGCCGGGGGCACGGATGATGAGAATGGCGCACGGGCACGGGGACGAAGGTCCCGAAGCTATAGTTGGTGTCGGGGGCACGCATGATGAGAATGGCACACGGGTGCGGCGACGAACGTCGCGGAGCTATACTTGGTGCCGGGGGCACGTATCATGAAGATGGCGTACGGGCGAGGCGACGAACGTCGCGGAGCATATACTTGGTGCCAGTGACACGTATCATGAAAATGGCGTACGGGCGCGGCGACGAACGTCGCGGAGCTATAGTTGGTGCCGTGGGCACGCATCATGAAGATGGCGCACGGGCGCGGCGACGAACGTCGCGGAGCTATACTTAGTGCCGGGGGCACGTATCTTGGCGCACGGGTGAGGCGACGAACGTCGCGGAGCTATACTTAGTGTCGGGGGCACGTATCATGAAGATGGCGCACGGGCGCGGCGACGAAGGTCGCGAAGCATATACTTGGTGCCGAGGCACACATCATGAGAATGGCGCATGGGCGCGGCGACGAAGGTCGTGAAGCATATACTTGGTGCCGAGGCAAACGTCATAAAAATGGCTCATGGGCGCAGCGACTAATGTCGCGGAGCATACTTAGTGCCGGGGGCACGTATCATGAAGATGGCGCACGGGCGAGGCGACGAACGTCGCGGAGCTATACTTAGTGCCGGGGGCACGTATCATGAAGATGGTGCACGGGCGCAGCGACGAAGGTTGCGAAGCATATACTTGGTGCCGAGGCACACATCATGAAAATGGCGCATGGCGCGGCGACGAAGGTCGCGAAGCATATACTTGGTGCCGAGGCACATGTCATAAGAATGGCGCATGGGCGCAGCGACGAATGTCGCGGAGCATACACTTAGTGCCGGGGGCACGTATCTTGGTGCACGGGCGAGGCGACGAACGTCGCGGAGCTATACTTAGTGCCGGGGGCACGTATCATGAAGATGGCGCACGGGCACGGCGACAAAGGTCGCGAAGCATATACTTGGTGCCGAGGCACACATCATGAGAATGGCGCATGGGCGCGGCGACGAAGGTCGCGAAGCATATACTTGGTGCCGAGGCACACGTCATAAGAATGGCGCATGGGCGCGGCGACGAATGTCGCGGAGACGGTGCACAGGCACGCGTCGGGTGTCCCGAAGATGGGATTTGAGCTGAGTGTACCTGTCATAACAAGATAATGAATGCCACATGTAGTAATGACAATGTTGGAAGTGATGGTACGCGGTCGTTGGACAACGGACGTCACGAGGTCGATGCGCGACGGACGTCGCAAGGTCGATACGCGACGGACGTCGTGAGGTCAATGGACGACAGACGTCGCGAGGTTGATGGAGGACAGACGTCGCGAGGTTAATGTACGAACGTCCGTAAACATCGCGGAGGTGCAAAGACTTGAGAAAACAAGTGCGCGCGGGAGGGGAAGCCATAGGCTAAAGATTGGGGGAAGGCCAAGGCCACCACCCCTGGGGAGGCCGAGGATGACCCCTTGGTGAGGCCGAGGCCGACCCTAAGGGGTGGCCAAGGCCAATGGCCAACTCCCATGAAGGGAGGCCAAGGCCACTCCCCTTTTGGGTGAACTTCGGGTGCGCCGACGGTAGGTGCTTTGATGAGCGTTGACGAATCTGAAAGTTGCGTTACGACAATCGTGTCGACATGAATCATACCCATGTGACGAACAAGGTGCTAAGGTCACATACAAAGCGTACGCAGCGAACAAAGTGCAAAAAAGGACCTTGTGCGAAAAGTGAAGAACCGGGGGGGAAGGCCAAAGCCAACCTCCCATGGGAGGCCGAGGCTGACCCCATGTCCTTGAGTGAGGCCGAGGCCGACCCCATGTCCTTGGGTGAGGCCGTGGCCGACCCCATGGGGTTGGCCAAGGCCTTTGCCCCTTGACCCCGTCGCTCTGGTTGCGCCAACGGTCGATATCTTTGGTGAAAAGGTGCTCAGGTGGTCATGGAGCAACGAACGTGGTACTGTGAGTCAGGGTAGCGTGAAATAATTGGTGACTAAGTCGCGCGTGAGGCATGTGAAGCAAAGAATGCACGTGACTCGGGCGCGCGCACTTTGACCAGTTCGAAGCGTTGAATATTGTGCCTGTGCGGACGTGTCATGCACAATGGGACTCCAAGTGGACTTTTGAGTGCGACCAGAATAGGTTGGGAACAAATAGTTTAAGTTTAAGAAGTTTGTAATCTCGTTTTTTTAAGAACTTGAGTTAATGTCTTGAAATTGTTGAAGAACTAAAATTGCACCATTTTGTACCATCCAGGTAAGGCTAATGTCGTGACGGATGCGCTAAGTAAGAAGAGTACGAGAAGACTTTCTGCTATGCTTACGGTAACACCTATACTAGAGGAGAAATGAATCGTTAAGAAAGGGAAAACTCAACATTTGATTCAAATTAAAACTTAGGCTTTGACCGAAAGTTCTCAGCTTCGACCGAAGACTCAAGCTTCGACCAAAAACTCTTAGCTTCGACGTATAACCTAAATGTCCTTAATCAATGATGATGTATAAAAGGATACGTGTCACTCGCTAAACGACGGCGTAGTTTTTCGACACCATATACATTGGCGTCTTTCCCAATTCAATTCTACAAAGACAAAAAAACATGTTAGATCAGGGGTGGAGCACAAGGATGAGAGGGGAGGGGGGCACTGTCGTCGTGTATGCACCCCGCGCACCATCGCCCTCGCAGCACTTCCAACCTCCACGTCGACTGCGAACCCACTTTCCTTGGCATCAAGATTTTGCTAGGTAATTCCTGTGTTAATGGTTAGTTTGAATGTATGCTCATACACATGTGCACAAAAAAATAGAAGATTAGACTAAAAGCTAGATTGAAAATTGAGATTCTTGAACAAGTATAGGGTTTGGCCTAATAATAGGCAAACCCTGTCAAATTTTTACAAGCACTGGCTGGCTAAAAGGGCTACATCCATCGCCAAAGACTTTTAGTGATGGACACCTCGTCGCTAAAAGATTTGCAATGGAATTTTGAAATCTGTCGACTTGGAGGGGCCAATCTCTGTTTTTTAGAGCCCTTTCTCTGCCCAAAGCATATAACCCTAAATTTTCCCAAGTATTTGACGGCGCAAAGGCCTTCCCTGGCCTATCAGCTCAATTGATCCGTACAGCTTTTCTAAACCATTTTTCTTGATCATTTTGTTGTTTGACCAACTTGTTGACACCCTTTTTTTGTACTTTTATTTTAACCTCATTTACCTGTGTAGCTCCTTTTTGAAAATCGCGGTTTCAAAGCGATATTTTAAGGGAAAAAAAGCGTGGTTTGAAACAGAGATTTCTTTTGAAATCTTGCTTCCGAACAGAGATTTCATACGTTTTTAAAAGAAATCTCTGTTTCAAAACCACTGAACCAACTTTATCGTGTTGGCAACAAATAGTGTACTATACATATGGGATATCTAAGCCAAACTAGAGAGAGAAAGAGAGAGAGCAGATATAAAGAGTTACACGGCAGAGCAGAGAGTGAAGGAAGGGTTTCGGCAAAACTTTAGTAAGATCACTAATTTTTCTCCGACTAAAATTATTTTTTTGGGATGGTGCATATGTGGGTTTAGAGAGAGAGAGAGAGAGACAGGGAGGAACCATGGCTGTCGTAACCCTAGTTTATAAGTAGAGAACCCTTGAGCATTGTACTGCGAATGCCGCTAATAGCTTTTATTAGATTTTATACTTAGGTGGTAGCCTTCTATCTTCTGTGTGTGTGCGTATGTGTTTTATTCTCTGCCACTACCTCTGCATTAATTGTCATTGCACCAGCCGCTGTCACCAACCTCATCCCAGGTAGCTGTATTCCCTCTTCTTCCTCTTCTTCTTCACCTTCGCTTCTTCATATCCTCGAGGCCGCCACATATATCTAAGCCCCCGATTTTCGTATTTATGTTGGGATCGAAACGTACAAAGACCTGTGTGTAGAGCACATGCAGGACATGAGACAATGCTCGGGTGCATCATGTTGTCCAATAAAGTAGAGATAATGCTAGGGCACAGAAATGCGTCTAGGTATGGACATCGTGGAGTATGGAGCCCCCACAGAGGATGAATGAGGTAATGGTTGCAAAGTTGAAGGTTGCAGAAGTTGTGGGTTTGAAGTCCCAACTTCACTTCCTGAAGTTGGAACCCGTTCTGAACTCGAAGATGAACCTCTAAGACATTTTAAACTCCTGAATAGTACAATTTCCAACTTTATCATCATAGATGATGACAACCAACAAGAACGCACCACAAGCTACAGGTCGGCTGTGCCCATACATTTTGATGTCAACAATTTTGCCCCCAGGCCCAACTTCGGTCGCATTGGCTAGCAAGCTCGCCAAAGAGGACCTAATTTACTTGGCTGAAATTTCTTGTTGAGTGGTTTGTTGAATCGAGGACATGGGGTGAACTCAGTTGTTGTATTATGTGCTTTGACTATAGCGTGGTTTGGGGACGAACAACTCTTCGTGAGTTCCCCTTTTGGTGCAACGTAGAAGGGATTGCACCCACCGAGTGTATCCAAGGTTGTCCCAGCAAAAGGTTGAAGGCTACGGGTATATCTAATACCTGAAACTCGATGTTGAAACTAGTAGCACCCACAATCATTGGGACACTACTTCAGCATTGACAGGACTACAACCATGCAAATGAAGGAGGTCAGATCCCTAACAGCTTTTGTCTGTCATGCCCGCATTCCCATATACTAGGACTATTGTAATTTATATGATCTTTTTCCTCCTTAATTCAAGAGATATGTAATGGGTGAATAACAAATTTTGAATACAATAAAAAAATAGTAACACAGAGCGGTAGCAGTGACAAGAATTTAGCGAGGGTAGAACATTATATGTCAGAAAACAAATTATGACATGGCTTTGAATAACCTCATAATTTTGATAATTTTTTTGATGGTATTTATTTTTTAGGCTTAAAATAGCAAACTTTATCTCCTCCGGTTTTAGGAATTGAAGCAAAGTAGTACTAGAAAAGGTCAACACATATTGAGCTTCAATTGGGGGGGGGGGGGAGCGCTACTGTCCAGTTCTATCTCTTTGAACCACACGTACAACCAACACATTTGATGTTTGGCTTTGGCCATGTCTATCAAAAAGGAAATGGAGTACAAATTGTGAAGCATCCAAAATAGATGACACTCCCCAACCCCACCCTGTCCCTGCTTCATCTCACAATGAGTCCACCAAAATTAGTTGAATAAAAGAGAGGGAGAGAGAAAAAATGAATCAAAATTATTATTAATTACAAAGGTAAGTAAACTCAAATATTTCAAAAAGTTAAGATACGAAAATCAACATCGCTTTCCATGCTCTACTTTTAGATAAGCTAATAATGAAGATGTCATCGATCATTTTTTTGTCAATGTCCGGCACAACTTTTATTTATTATATATCTAAAATAACTTGCTAAAAAGTGATAATGGAGTCCATTTCTTTTATCTTGGACATTTGGTTATGTATTTGTTGGGCTGGACATATTTTGGTTTCAAGTTTGAAAACGATGGTATAATTTATTTGCGCGGACCCTTTCATCTTAACCAAAGCCCCATTCTAGGAGCACAACTACCGGCCCATTTAATAGTAATTAATAATTGCTATATATTACTCCCTATGTTTCAAAGCACAATTTTTCTTGACTAATTTCCTGAATTCTCCATATAAAAGAGCATAAGCATCACAAATTAACCCCTACCGGTCAGTTCAACCTATTCAATCATGAAATAGAGCTTAACAGGTCTGAGTTAGCTGCATTACCTGAATTTCATATGAACTAGGGGTGAGCACAGTTCGGTTTGGAGGCTGAATACCAAACCGAACCGACCAACCTCGCACTCCGTGCTTCTCTCCAAAGTTCAAGAAGTAGAATCTTGTCCGTACTTACTAGTGTATCGTAAAAGGTATACAACTTGATTAGAGGTCTGCAATCGAATGTAAACACTAGGTGAAAAAGTCGTTCTGTAACACCTCATCCCCCTTGGCTAGCTTTTTTGAGGGAAGCTACAATGTACTACGGTCGTTGACTTACATACTTACAGATAATATCAGAGCCGACTCTCAAAAGCTTGGACGGTACTATCCATTTGAGTTGTCGGAGGTTGGATCATGAAGATAGACTTGAGCACGGGTCATCCAATTGGGTTGCTAGTATTATCTAACAATTGGCAGAGAAGAAGATTATGATTATGTGTGACAATGTTAAGTTTGAACCTTAACAGACACATTAAGGCCAAGGAGGTAAGGTTGTAACGGTCTATGCCAATTTGGAAACTCTCTCCGTTACATTGAATTTTTGTCCTTCGAGGTTTAGTGAAATTCTTGGGTAGATTTTTTTACTTGTGGACATGGAGTTGAACTCCGTAAGGAGATTGGATAGATGTAGGATCGAGAGCCTTCTTCGGTTGCGCTATTGTTATGCAAGTCAGTCTTCCTAGACAAGTCAAGTAATGCTGTATGGGTCATGCCAGGTGAGTACAACGGGCCAGCAGTCCAACACCAGCATATGGTGCATCCTAGGCACGTTGTCATGTCAGGGGAGCACAATATGTCCCAAATGACTAGCCATCTAGCTACCTATATGTTAAAGACTTGAGAACTCATTTGTGCAACACTTTGCCTATCCATTTTCTTTTCATTAGATCTCATAGCTAAGAAATCCTTGAGAGAAAGCACATCAGTTTTTACCCGACTCTCGGCATGAGTATTTGGACGTTGATATTGGACTTTAAGCGCATATCATGTATTCTTTTACTACATCTGGCCTCACAACACTTTCAGTTTGCAAGCTCTACGCTATTCGAATTTGTTGCTCCTTTTCTTTGTGTTCTGTATTACTATATTTGACATCTGACACGGACATATTACTATATTGGGATAATTACAACCATATACCTGAGGTTAGGGTAAAATTACAGTAAAAAATATTAAGTTTCAAAATGTAACTTACCGTGATAAAAAACTTTGAAAATGCAATATTTATGTCCATCTATTAGGGTTTCGTCCAAAGATTGTATTTTTTATGATGTAATCATTAAGTATTTTCAAAATGACAAAAATGCCCTTGCATTGTACATACAGAATAATTTTAAAAAATTTTAAATTAAGATTTCAAATCTTAATTTTAAATCAGGATTTCAAATTAGAGTTTAATTTTTAAATTAGGGTTTCAAAAACCCTACTTTCTAAATTAGGGTTTCCAAACCCCTAATTTCCAAATTAGGGTTCCAAAACCCTAATTTTTTAAATCTTCACTTTAAGTCCTCCCCTACCCAGCCGCCGGCCCCTTCCTCTCCTCATCCAGCTGGCACCCTCCCTCCTCTACCTTGTTGGTACCCCTCCCTTCCCCTAACCCTATTGTCCACCCCTTCCATTCCCTCAAACCTCGCTGTTGCCCCAACCTTGCTACCTACCCCCTTTTTCCACCCTGTTGCTCGTCCCTTTTCCCTCCCCGCCGGAGCCACCATCGATCCACATCACTATAACCCACGGCTGCACAGCAAGCCACATATGTGGCCACCACCCGTCCTAAAGGTCAAATCCCAGACCTGCCGCTACTCACGCCATAGCCTCATCCCTCTCCTTACCCCGCTGCCCGCCCCTCTCCCTCCCCACCGATGCCACCATTCATCCTTGCCATTGTAGCCCAATGCTGCACAACGAGCCCATCATTGCCCACGCCACCACCCCTTTCATCCCCCATTCGATTGCACCGTTGATTTTTTTTCGATTTGAGTCCCACAATATTTTTTTCATTTTCACTTTCTTCTTTTAAGCTTCTCAAATTAATTGATTTAATTCTAGATATGTTTAATTGGGTTGTGTTGCTGCGCTTGTGGTCTTGAGGTGCGACGGTGGTGAAAATGAGGGTCGCGTAGTGGCTTGCGGCGGCACAGTGAAGGTGGTGTTACGGTGGCAATTGCATGAAGTTGAAAGGGATAAAGATGGATGGTATTTTCTTTCAAAATCAAGAACAATCAAGTCTTTTCGTCAAAACCGTTATGTATTTTTGTATTCCGTTTGATCAACGGACATAAGTGTAATTTGTCCAAAAGAATGGACACGCCTTTAATTTCACCCTTACCTCAGGGAGATAGCTGTAACTATCCCTACTATATTTAACAACTGTCGAACTATCCTCTCTGTGTCGCTTCCCATGTATACTTCAAATATACTCTCTCTTGATGTAATATCTCGAACTTCGAGAGCCGGTTAAATAACCATCAGGGCTCTGAAAAATAAATGGGCTATAAATTTAAGTAATGCTCAGGTATTAGTAGTGCATAGGAGCTTAAAAAGATTTGGGGCCAAAAGGTAATTTTTAAAATTTTGGGGGCATTTTTTGTAATTTTGAAAAAACTTTGGGGGCTTATCGTAAATTAATGTTTCTAGTGATGAAAAATAATCAAACAGGTGGTAGTATATGTTTCAGTGACATTTAATTTAATTAATCAGGACTAGACCAAATTTGAGGTTTTGATATAATTATACAAAAGTTTGGGGTTATTTCGTAATTTTAAAAAGTTGAGGGACTATTTTATAATTTTAGAAATTTTATGTAATTTTCAGAAATTTCAGAAAAACAAAATTTTTTTTGGGGTGGTAGTATATGTTTCAGTGACAATTTAATTTAATTAATCAGGACTAGAATAAATTTGGGGTTTTGATATAATTATACAAAAGTTTGGGGGTGATTTTGTAATTTTGGAAAGTTGAGGGACTATTTTATAATTTTAAAAATTGTGTCTTGGTGTCAAGTGTGAGAGGAAAGTCTCTAAATGGTTGCCACCTCCTACTAGCTTCCATGACAAAGCCAAATTAAATAATTTAATATGGGATTTGGACTGTGAGAACTCGGATGAAAGAAAGAAGAAAAAAAAAACAAAAGAGGGAAAAACTTTCCACTTTGGGAAAGTATGAACAGTGACCAACGAAGAACAGCAAAGAAAAAAAATAGTGATGAGGCAGAGGGAATCAGGGGAAGAGGGAGAGGAATTAGTTGAAACTTCCGAAGGTATTCCTTCCCTTCGTGGTCTTAAAATTAGTTTGTGGTTTGGTTTTGCAAAACTGTAAGGGCCATGTGTGTGTTTTCTTGATTGTGTGTGCTTTAGGTGTGTGAGTTGTATATATATTTATGAATTAGGTACATATATGAGAGTTGGATGGTTTAATTGTGTGGCTAGGAAGGGATATGGTGTATCCAAGTGCATGTAGGATGAAATTGGATGGAGTGGTCGGTGTTTAAAATGGGTGAATGAGTGCGCAAGTATGAATAGGAGCTTCGGCTGAAGGAAGAAGACACTATGTGTTTCTAAGGTGCATTAGTGTGTGTAATAATCTGAATAGTAGTTATTTTTGTCGCTAATACCAGAAATTCATTTAGGCAGTTTTTTTATGAATTTCTATAAATTATTAGGGCTAAAATTGGACAAATTCTAAAACAATAACCTCCAATATTTTTACGAGACCTACACTCTGAAATTTTTGGTATTCGCAAATGATGTTAAATTAGGGCGGCGATTAAACAAAATTAGTAAATTAATTAACCTAGTAAACCAAGTTATTTAGTTATTTTAATCTAAATTTTTTATAAAAACTTTATTTTACTGATATGATTCATTATCTAAAACTTCGTGCCATTTCAAAACTGATAGGTATTTTTCACGAAATTAGCCCTTTAGCGCTCGATTTGGATATCGGCTCGGAATTTTTTGGCAAAAATTCTCTAAAATACTTTCTAGGCCAAAAATGATATCAAGATACTTAAAATAGGACTTTAAGAAGTTTTTGGAATTTTTCTGGTACCAAAAACCACCAGGAGCATTTTGGTAATTTGCCACCCCGAGGGGGGTATTTCGGTAATTTTATCCATAAAAGGTTTTTTTGAGTAAAGTTACATACAGTGAGAATATTAGTGATTTGGCTTGCAAAAAGATTATTTTGATGATTTAAGTATAACGGGGATATTTTGGTAATTTGCCACTCCGAAGGGGTATTTTGGTAATTTGACCTAAGAAAGGTATTGTTGCATAAATTCATATATGGGAAGCTTATTTTAGTGATTCTACTTACGGGAAGGCCGTTCGGGTAATTTAAGTCCGAGAGGAGCTTTTTGGTCATTTTACACCTAGGGGCATTTTGGTAATTTTTATATGCGGTGAGGGAGGTTTATTTTGGGAGCATGTGTGAGTCCGTAATAAGTTATAATATTGTACTGTAGGTGTATTATGATGATTTGATTATTCCGTTTAGGATAAAGTTAAAACTTCTGGTTAGGCTAAGCTAGCTACGGATCCAGGTAAGGGATTCTATCTGAACCTTGGGTAATGACTTTTATCCGAGACCTTATTTTGATAACTTGTACTCTTAAGTACTCATTTGATTACGTATGGCTAATGCCAAATTATGAATTGTATACTAATATCAAGATGTTATTGCCCCGAAAATCCCAACGTTGAATCTGAATCGATTATTTTAAAATAATGTGATGCTCGCCTATTATTGCATGCTAAGCAAATTTGACAATTGTTTGTATCTGTTCTTTCGAATTGTCGTGCCTGAATTTGATAATTATTCATAATTTTTTTTGCGGTTTATTTGTGATTTTCTGCTAGAATTCTGAATGATGACTTACATCAGTATGTTTATTGTTATTGGAACCCGAATTAATTTCGGTGATTTGAGCTTATGTTAACGCTCATTGATATTGTTAATTTTTCTGTGTTGATCTGGGTAACTGTTATGTGGGAGGCGGTATAAGGCTGATTTGAATTCTGTATGAAACGCAGGGTAGTTTATATTATGGTACATCATACATGTGTACACTTGTTAGCTTACCGAAATGTCATTGCAATCGCTCAGGATCAACATTGATTTTCTCTGCTCTGTATATTCTCGTGATTGTAATGAAAATGACTTAAAAGTGTTCTTTGAAATAGTTTGTGCTCGTGTTGAAATCTTTTTTGAAAATCTTCAGTATATTTTGGAAAGAACTGTCTCACATGATCTGTGTATGTTTTGAAATACTTTGAAAAATCATCATCGTATCTTAGAATTGATGACTTTGAAAAGAATCTTTTATTGATCGTTTTTGAACCCGTCGTGATTGTATTTGGAGATTTTGGTATTTTATTTATGATGAATTTTGATCGTAGTGGAAATCATTAAATTTTGATCGTTCGAAATGTTTTGAAAATATCGTTGCTTGGATTCTCGAAACTATGTTGTAATCTTTTTGTAGTCCTTGTACGACCTTACTGAGTTCTCAAAAGCTCACCTTTCGTTTGGCTCCCTTTTGCAGGTGATGATAAGCTGTAGCAGGTTTGAGAATGGGTTAGAATCTGCGTGAGGTCCGGTAAGCCTAACACTAGAGTATAGTGAGACCCCTGCGTGAATTAGTACTGTCACCGTGTTTCATAAGGACTCGAGTTTGTGAAGAACTTATGTTTTAACAATTTAAGTTTAAGTAGATTTGTAAGCTTGTACGTGTTAGTGAACAGATCTGACAGGTTTGATATGATCCGGTACGTTAACGACCTGGGAGTTCGGGGCGGTGGAGCTCCAAAGTTCTGGGGCGTTACACTTGATATCACTATATGTTTCACCATTTTTACTTACTCATCACTACAACAGCAAAAATCCTATGCGCTTACCATTTGAAGCTCTAACTAATAATGTAGAGCGTTATAACTACAAATGAGAAAAATAAGTTGCAAATATTTCTTTTCCGAATGTATAACCTGGATACAAATTCTTGCACTAGGTATGGACGGTCAGATATGAAAAACCAGCTTCATGGTTCTTATTTAAGTCATTTCCTATTCTTCAAGTCGGAGGTTTTTTTTTTTTGTCCAGAGTTGCTACCCATAAATGAGGACGAGGAGTTACATATCTTGACTTTAAAACCAGAAATCATGTCTTAATAAGGTAACGATCCACCAAATTGGAGTTTTGTGGATGTGATGTTTCCTTATTTTGTTAACGGTGGACAAACTCTCTCTCTCTCTCTCTCTCTCTCTCTCTATATATATATATATATATATATATATATATATATATGGGAGCCGATCCACACCCACCGGTGGAGAAATAAAATTTCTCCACCAAACCGCTACAAAGAGTAGCGGTTGGTATTTTTATTATAAATACACAACCGCAACAAAGTGTTGCGGTTGCGCCCCCATGGACCTCCTTCCCCCCATGGCCACCCCTCCCCCCTTCCCCCGTCTCCCCCCCACCCCCACCCCCTGCCCAACTGCAACAAAGAGTTGCGGTTGGCCCCCTTCACCCACGTGGTGTCCCCCTCGACAACCACGTGGCCTTCCCCCTCCCCCATGGCCCCCCTTCCCCCGTCCTCCCCTCGGCCGCCACGTGGCCTCCCCTTCCCCCCATGGCCCCCCCGTCCTCCCCTCCCCCATGTTCCCCCCCATGCCCCCAACTGCAACAAAGTGTTGCGGTTGGCCCCTTCCCCCGGTCCCCCCTCCCCTTCCCCCTTCCCCCTCCACGTGTCCCGTCCCCCTCTTCCCCCGCCACGTGGCCCCGTCCCCCCACCATGCCCAACGGCAACACTTTGTTGCGGTTGGCATGCCAACCGCAACAATGTGTTGCGGTCCCCCCACCCCCACGTGGTGTCCCCCCCCCCCCGTGATGCCCCCCTTCCCCCGTGATGCCCCCTTCCCCATGGCCCCCCCTCCTCCCCTCCCCCATGCCCCCCCCATGCCCCCAACCGCAACAAAGTGTTGCGGTTGGGCATGGTGGGGGGACGGGGCCACGTGGCGGGCCCGGTCCCCCTTCCCCCGCCACGTGTCCCGTCCCCCTCTTCCCCCGCCACGTGACATCCCCTCCCCCCGCCACGTGGCCCCGTCCCCCCACCATGCCCAACCGCAACACTTTGTTGCGGTTGGCATGCCAACCGCAACAATGTGTTACTGTCCCCCCACCCCCATCCCACGTGGTGTCCCCCCCGTGATGCCCCCCCATGGCCCCCCTTCCCCCCGTGATGCCCCCTTCCCCATGGCCCCCCCTTCCCCCTCCCGTGATGCCACGTGGTCACCCACGGATTTTTTTTTCTGTCTTCCTTCTTCTCTTTCCTTCGCTTTTTTCTCTTTATAAACTCTCATCCCCGAACCCTTTCTTCCACTTTTCTTCCACTCTCCATCATCTTTACCAACTATCTTCGTACTCCATATCTCACCTACAACAATACAAACAAAAAAAATCTACGCTAGAAGCTCGGTGGATAACCGCATTTTTCTTTAAATATATCAAGTCAAAACAAGTAAGTATTTTTTGGGTTTTCTTGTAATTCAATTCAATGTTAATTTCAAAGTTAAAAAAAAGTCATTGTAGACTCAAATCGAAGATAACGAAAAATACAAATTGAAGGAAACAAAAATCAGATCAATCAGAGATCGGATGAGCGGTATTACATTTATAGATTCCAAAATAGCGATTTTTTAGGGCGTCTAAATTAGGATTTTTCACGAATTTATAAAAACTAGCTAGAGCTAGATTTTGCCAAAGTCCAAAAAAGAGACCCTAGTTATTTTTAAAAGATCTATATCAGGGAAAAATTTCAGATTTTTTCAAATACTGGAAAGGGGTTAACTGATACGGGGAACCTTGAAACTTTGCACTGTAATTTAAAATATCAAGCCAGCGCGATTTCACGCAAAACTTTTATGAGAACCCTTGGATGTTGGGAAGTTCCATCCCCCAGGATTTTGGGCCATTCCAAAGTCGTTAGCTATTTTTTGGCCGAACGGGATTTTAAGCGCTCGATCCGGACATCGGTTCGGAATTTTTGGGCGAAAAGTCCGTAGAATACTTTTTAGATCAAGAATGAATTTGGGAAGTTTAAAATAGCATTTCAATGCACTTTTGAGATTATTCTGATGCCAGCGGCATTTTGGTAATTTGCCACCCCGAGAGGGGTATTTTGGTAATTTTACGGTGTTAAGTTTTTCAAAGGACTTTCTAGTCCAGAAATGTAAGTAAAACACCTAAAAGGTTGTTTTGAAGCCATCCCCCAGGATTTCGGGCCATTCCGAAGTCGTTAGCTATTTTTTGGCCGAACGGGCTTTTAAGCGCTCGATCCTGACACCGGTTCAGAATTTTTGAGCAAAAAGTCCGTAGAATACTTTTTAGATCGAGAATGAAGTCAGGACTGACAATCTGGATCTGGTGATGTCACTAGGGTTGGGGGTGTCACAGGTTGGTCTCAGAGCCTAGGCATGTGATCCTGTAGAACTAGACATAACTATTAAGTGTGTACGGGGGCAGAAAGGTGTTGAAGTTACTTGTATCGTGTTGTAAGTCTGATGTGAGTTCATATGCCTTGCAGGAGATTATGGCTGGAGCTGGATGGATTGATGAGCACGTCATGGCCGGGGACGAGGAGGTGGAAGATCCCGAGGAGGACCCATGGCCAAATGACGAGGAGCCCGAGGAAATAGATTTGTCCGGACCAGAGGATGGGGAGGAGGAACAGGAAGAGACTGAACCTGAGGTGCCGGTGGGATTTGTGAAGGTTGGTAACACCGTATACCGGACACATCATGTGGAGAACTTTTGGAAACGAAGGTATATTGAGGTAGTGAGGGAAAGGGATCACCTGGTGTATCAGGCGAAGGAGATGCGAGCCATGGAGAGGCAGGAGGTAGAAAAGTTAGAGCGGCATCGTCGTGAGGGGTTGGCACGAGCGAATAAAAGGGAAGAGTATACCTTTGATGCGGGGAGAAGGGTGGTTCGGATGATGCAGGATGGGTTACGAGAAACTCATCCGGCGAGGCCGATGTCGAGGGATCGTCGCGAAATGCTCCTCGATGAGGAGTATTGGTGCATGGCACTCGCTCAAGAACGGAATAGATTTTCTCCAGATTAGAGCGAGAAGGAAACGGATGGAGGGGTAATGTGTAAAAATGTATAAAGTTGACTACTGATGTGTAGGAATGGATAGCGTTGACTGTTGATGTATATCTTTGTATAACGTTAACTTTATGCTATAACTGTTGTCTGTACCAAATGTTAATTGTGTTTATGTCAGGAATGGCTAGTCAATTGCGGAACCGGATGATACCCCTAGTGGAAGAGGCTCCTAATTTAAGAAGGCCACCTACGGAAGGATCTTCGGCATGTGCCGGGGGCGAGAATGAGGAATATGCGGAAGCTGAAGTTGAACATGATAATAGAGAGGACTTAAGAAGAGAACTGGTAGGACTGTTACGGGAAATTGTAGGAACTCCTGCTGCACAGCCAGCAGCGGTATTTGATGAAAAATATTTTCCTTAGCGATTTTTAGGGCGTCTAAATTAGGATTTTTCACGAATTTATAAAAAAAATAGCTAGAGCTAGATTTTGCCAAAGTGCGAAAAAGAGACCCTAATTATTTTTAAAAGATCTATATCAGGAAAAATTTCAGATTTTTTCAAATACTGAAAATGGGTTAACTGATACGGGAAACCTTGAAACTTTGCACTGTAATTTAAAATATCAAGCTAGCGCGATTTAGCGCGAAACTTTTATGAGAACCCTAAGATGTTGGGAAGTTCCATCCCCCAGGAATTTGGGTCATTCTGAAGTCGTTAGCTATTTTTTGGCCGAACGGGCTTTTAAGCGCTCAATCCGGACACCGGTTCGGGATTTTTGGGCGAAAAGTCCATAGAATACTTTTTAGATCAAGAATAAATTCGGGAAGCTTAAAATAGCATTTCAATGCACGTTTGAGATTGTTCTGATGCCAGTGGGCATTTTGGTAATTTGCCACCCGAGAGAGGTATTTTGGTAATTTTACGTTGTTAAGTTTTTCAAAGGATTTTCTAGTCCAGAAATGTAAGTAAAACACCTGAATTTTAGGGAACTAGCGTAATTAAGCGTTCAGAGTTGTGAGAAGTGAGGAATTGTTTTAACACATTGATATAATGAGATACTTACTATTGCTAATGCGTTGGTAAGCTAGGTTAAAGATCCATTTGGATTTCAACGCCGGACCTCATGATACATCAATCCTATACGATGACGATGACGATGACCACGTCGCGAGGCACGTATTTGACGGTGTCGATAGGGGTGTTTTGGAAACAATTCAAAGCACAAGTCACCACGATGAGTGGGTACTAAATGAGGAACAAATACAACTATTACACCGTCAAAATCTATCTATGTTCACCGATCCTGGGATTTGGTCTCGACACGACGATTGCCTTATATCCGCTCTAGTTGAACGATGGAGGAGCGAGACGAACTCATTTCACTTCCGGTTTGGTGAAATGACTATTACATTAGAGGACGTCGGATTTATACTTGGAATCCCATGTCACGGCAAACCCATTACTTCGAGCAAAACGTCTGCATCCATAGCGAAGATGGCTAGGCAGTATTTCCCGGGAATTCCGAGGGAAGCTCTTACAACGAACGGCATCAAACTTAAATGGCTGAGAGAGCAGTATGGCGTGCTACCGGATGAATACACTCCTCACGATTTCGTGACGTATACGAAAGCATTCCTTCTGTATATTATTGGAGCCATATTACTTCCGACGCATTCGAAAAACACGGTGCATCCGAAGTATATGGTGTTCTTGGAGGATCTTGAGGAGGTATACTCGTATTCGTGGGGTTCAGCTGTCCTTGCGCACCTATATCGAGCACTGCACAAAGCTACGAGAAAGGGTGCCAAGTCCATTGCCGCCTGCCTCACTCTATTACAGGTTTGAGCATTTATTTTCTTGGTTGACGTGTCAATATATTCTAGCATTAATGTGCTAATTCCAGATAATGTTTGCATTCACAGGTTTGGTCTTACGAGAGGCTACCCACGGGTCGTCCACAACCGCGGGAATATTCCGATGAGACGTGGCCTAGGGTGTGGGCCTGGGGGCCTACGACCAACCGGAGGAGACGGGTAGACCCGCACCACCATCTAAAGTTCTATCGGGGGGAACTAGAGATACTCAATGCATCCCAGGTGACGTGGCAGCCATATAGCAAGGTGATGCATCGGTTGGATGAGTGGTGTTGGCAACTTCCGGTGTCGTACGTGCTGGCAGGTTTGGTTCGGGTGCCGCTTATTCACTTCGAAGTATGTGAGTTTCAGATGCCCGATCGAGCTATGAGGCAAGCTGGCTGTCTACAAGGGATACCAAAACCCGCTGTAGACATGCGGCCATACAGGAGTGGTCGAGGGCCGAACTTCGAGGTGCCTGATGCCTTGAATTTGTTGAGCGACGAGGTGCAACAGTGGAATACCTGGCAAGAAACATATGATAGCCTTGTATCGCTGAAGGCCGACAGCATCAGCATTGAGGAGTACCTGCAATGGTTTCTCAAGGTGACGCGCACGAGGGTGAATCGCCCTTCCCAGGCGAGGAAGACATCGTATGCGCCACGTGAGATCTATGACCAGTTCTGGGCATTGAACATTGTAAGTCATGCTAGTGTTGTTTCAATTTTTATTTGCGCACCTTATCTACCATGCCTGAAATGATTAGCCATATTTTGTATGCATGTTTTTTAGGTTGACCAGGGCACTGAGGTGTTCAAGCAGCTGGAGGGGTTTGACTGGTTTGTCGCGCAGGCTCCTGACAATCTCAAGAGGTCCATTGAGAGGTACAAGACTGAAGTTCAAAACTTTAGTCTTGCGTACCGGGGTTACCAAGGGGAGCCGTCTAGTCGCTTGCCTCCTGACGCGTACGACTATCAGCCCCAGAGTCAGGTGTGGGAGCCGTCTACTCGCTTGCCTCCTGCCGCGTACGACTCTCAGTCCCAGAGTCAGGTGTGGGAGCCGTCTACTCGCTTCCTCCTGACGCGTACGACCATCAGCCCCAGAGTCAGGTGTGGGAGCCGTCTACTCGCTTGCCTCCTGACGCGTACGACTCTCAGCCCCAGAGTCAGGTGACCCAAGTAGGAATCCAGGCATCGCGCCCAAGCATCCGGTCGGATAAAGGACAACCGACGAAGCCATTGAGTCCGGAACGGGATTGGATCGACCGGCACTACTTTGGGCATGAGCCAATCGCTACAGCAGACTTTCCAGTTTCAGGATTCCTAGCTCACTCTGATCTAAGACTGTTGGCGCCAAACACAGATATTTCAAATTTTCTCATTGACGCGTATATAGATCTGCTCCGTGTTAGAGAGCTAAATTATAACACCTGCCAAACTTTGAAGCTCAACATGTATGCCTCTTTTGTTATCCCCTTCATGGTGAATAGCATGAAGGAGTTCACAGAATGGAGGAGGACGCGAGGGACAAGCAAGGGTGAATGGAGACCATCTGCAAACGTGCTTTCCTACTTGAACGCGGACTATCAATGTCACGCAGCTGAGGCGAACCTAATCATGCTACCTGCTCTTCATGCAAGCCACTTCTTCCTATTAGTTCTTTTTCCAGAGAATAAAGTGGTCCACATATACGATAGCCTAAGGGAAGACGGACCTGGTCGGCAGCTGGCGCAGATGTACTCCACGTACATCAATGCGGTGGTTAGTTTATATTTCTTGACCTTCGCTCATTGTCTATTCTTCTTGTTATATAGGCTTGATATCCTTTTTTATTGTTGGATGCAGACTACTATCATTCCACTAGCGTGCCGACATTTTAAGGGGGAAGCCATCACGAGCAAAACAATGATTGATCCTTGGACGGTCGTGACAATACAAAACCGACCAAAGCAATATAACAGTCATGATTGCGGGATTTACGTCCTCAAGTACATGGACTACATAGCTCGCTCGGATGTGCTCGAATATGATACGTGGTCTCGAAACGATGCCTTGACGTTTAGATATAGGATAGCCTGGGAGCTGAAAAAGGGTGTAGCTAGACGCCTTCCTTACCATTATCCTGATATGTAATAGACGTTCGTATGGATTATTATTACTATTGTTGGATTTTGGATATTAAGCTTTGAAAATTGAATTAGCCTTATTATTACTATTGGTGCATTTTGGACAATGGGCTAACTAGCGTGCCTAAGGTGCAATGAGCAAAAAAAAAGTGACAAAAAAAATTACGTAATTTTTCGGAAGTTATGAATTGGGCCCTAAAGTGTGCCCGAACAGGGCCTTCGTAGGAAAACCCAAAAAATAATGTGTCTCGTTTTTTCCCGAAATTGATACAAATGGGCTAACTAGCGTGCCCAAGGTGCAATGAGCAAAAAAAAAGTGACAAAAAAAATTACGTAATTTTTCGGAAGTTATGAATTGGGCCCTAAAGTGTGCCCGAACAGGGCCTTCGTAGGAAAACCCAAAAAATAATGTGTCTCGTTTTTTCCCGAAATTGATACAAATGGGCTAACTAGCGTGCCCAAGGTGCAATGAGCAAAAAAAAAGTGACAAAAAAAACAACGTAATTTTTCGGAAGTTATGAATTGGGCCCTAAAGTGTGCCCGAACAGGGCCTTCGTAGGAAAACCCAAAAAATAATGTGTCTCGTTTTTTCGAAATTGATACGAATGGGCTAACTAGCGTGCCCAAGGTGCAATGAGCAAAAAAAAAGTGACAAAAAAAATTACGTAATTTTTCGGAAGTTATGATTCCACAAACCAAATCACAAATTTAATCATTATAAAAGTTCAATTTATACAACTGAAACATTAACCCTAACACTCATCATCATCATCGTCCTCTTCGACCATACTGCCAGGTTCGATACCTAACACTTTATAATGGTTTCTCTTGTCATGATCAGTCATCTTATTACACAACGCACACTTTCGCAATTTTTTTTGACCCGTTGCTTCTTCAATCGGATTCTTCATGCGTATTGCTCGTTTTCGCCCTTTTGTTTGAGAAATAATCGGATCAAAAATGTCGTCCTCCTCACCTTGCAGGCTAGTGCCGTCAATGACTGGCTGTGAAGCTCGATTGAGCGGTCTGTCTCTTCTTTCTGGTAATGCCGCCCTAAACTGTGCAAGGTTAGCCTTATCCCGTGCGGCTGCTTCAACTTGATACCTGTACCCATCGAATGTTGACGCTGCATCCAATGATAAACCGTGCATGATGTTACAAAGGTGATTATATCGCAGCGTCTCAGATTGCTCGAAATCAACTGAAACATTGGGCACGTAAGGAATGTGACCGTGGACTCTATTGGCTTCCTTCGTCCACCGTTCCAAGATATACTGTGGAGGGATTTCATGAGCATTCTTGGCGCTAAAAACCCTCAACGCGTGTCGACAAAGTATACCTTTATGCTCAAACAGTTGACAGTTGCAATTAACCAACCCGGTGTCCTTACAAACTGCAACGGTAAAATGTCTTCTGCTCCTCGGAGCCGACGAAGAGCACGGATTGGCAAAATTCGTCACATTTGTCAACGCATAAACCTTGAGATCTCTGGTGGAATACTCATGCAACTTTGTCATGCTATATTGATTCGACTTTAGCAGTTCCTCTTGAAACTGTCTAAACATTTCCTTCGTATAGACTTGAGCCGCATGAGCCTCCAAAGGTGAAAAGACTACTATGGCTCTTTCTTTGTAAACTGTAGCCGCGTCGGCTTCTCTCTCAAGGAAAAATTGCCTGTCAAGAGCTTTCTGCATCTCTAGTACGAACTCTTGTATACTAGAAGAATGGCCTACGTACCCATCAAAGAATGCATTCATACCTTCGCTTCTCGAGGTCGTAGTCATTCCGGCTGCAAAAAACTGCTTGGTGTAGGCACCGACCCACTGTGTCTTGATCTCATACAACGATTGTAACCATTCATGATTGTGCAAATAGTAGTCATCCATTAACTTGGCCCACCTCTCCTCGAACACGTCTACCGTCAATGATTTCTTCACACATGTATTAAAGTCAGTCTTGAATGTCGGATGGTTTGCATATACATTGTGAAGCCGTTCAGGATACTTGTTGCTTATGTGCCATGTGCACAGGCCATGGTGAGTATCTGGAAGGACCTTAGCGATTGCATTTTTCATTGCCAGATCTTGGTCGGTGATGATGGTCTTTGGAGGAACATGATACATTGCTTTAAGCCACGTTTCAAATAACCACGTAAATGACTCCTCCGTCTCATCCCTAAGCAGGGCAAAGCCAAACAAGATTGACTGATAGTGGTGGTTCACCCCGGTGAACGGAGCAAAAGGCATAGAGTACTTATTTGTGCGGTATGTGGTGTCAAACGTCACAACATCCCCAAAATTTTGGTAAGCAGCTCTAGAACGGGCATCCGCCCAAAATATAGTACTAATGCGGTTCTCATCATCCAGTTGGAGACTATAGAAAAAGCCAGAATTCTCACTCTGAAGGTGCCTAAAGATATCAAGTGTAGCTTGAGAATCACTCTTACCGAAAGACTCTCTCCTCTGAACACGAAGTTCATTTCGAAGGTCTACTTCGTTGAAACTCAACTTGTCAATCCCCCCAACCTGGCTTGAGAAAACCCCCATCATTCTAGAAGGTGGAATTTTAGCCTCGGCCATTGTAAATATCAGTTGTCTGTGTGCCGCGCTTATTTCTCGGTGTTGATGAATTTGACTAATCTTACTAGGGGTCATCAACTGATGATTATGGCTCAACTCCACTCCCGTCACAACCCAATGGCTTTCATTTCTCCGGTGTACTGCATACACATGGGCCTTGCAGCCGGTACCCGGAAATGTGTCCCGTTTTCTTTGTCTTGTTGGCCCTTCGTCACTGACCTGAACAACCGGGGGTACATACGGTGCTCCTCTATGACACTCAAATAGTCTTCCACAAATTTGATCTGTATTCGCCCGTTTTCTACTCGTCTTAATTCTAATACCGAAACCTATCGTTTTCGAATATGCTCTATAGTATGCTTCAACTTCGTCCAGTGTTTGAAAAACTTGACCCAAGTAAGGTGGATCAGAACCTTCACAAAAAGTATTTCCTCCAGTTGCATCCATATTGATACTGAAATCTAAAAAATAAAAATGTATATCATTCTCAACAAGTCATAGAATTAAATAAAATAAAAATAAAAATTATTTCCTCCAGTTGTGTTACAATGTTCAATCACCAAAATACCCCCGGTAAGCGACAAATTACCGAAATGCCCCCGGGGGTTCATTATCACCCTAACGCCCCAAACCAGCTTCAAAACAACCTTTCAGGTGTTTTACTTACACTTCTGGACTAAAAAGTCCTTTGAAAAACTTAACACCGTAAAATTACCAAAATACCCCTCTCGGGTTGGCAAATTACCAAAATGCCCCTGGCATCAGAACGATCTCAAAAGTGCTTTGAAATGCTATTTTAAGCTTCCCGAATTCATTCTTGATCTAAAAAGTATTTTACGGACTTTTTGCCAAAAAATCCCGAACCGGTGTCCGGATCGAGCGCGTAAAAGCCCGTTCGGCCAAAAAATTAGCCAACGACTTCGGAATGGCCCGAATTCCTGGGGAATGGAACTCCCCAACATCCTAGGGTTCTCATAAAAGTTTCGCGCTAAATCGCTCTAGCTTGATATTTTAAATTACACTGTAAAATTACAAGGTTCCCCGTATCAGTTAACCCCTTTCCAGTCTTTGGAAAAATCTGAAATTTTTCTCTGATATAGATATTTTAAAAATAACTAGGGTCTCTTTTTTACACTTTGACAAAATAGTAACATTGAATTTTAGACTACGGTAAGAACAATTTAAACATAACACAATTTAAACAATCCATTGGTAAGAACAATTTGAAATTAACATTGAATTATAAGAAAATTCAAATTACTTACTTGTTTTGACTTGACATATTTAAAGAAAAATCCACCGATCTTCTAGCGTAAATTTTTTTGTTTGTATTGTTGTGGAGATTATGTAGGTGAGATATGGAGTTAGAAGACAGTCGGTAAAGATGATGGAGAGTGGAAGAAGGGTTTCGGGAGAAGGGATTATAAAGAGAGAAAAGTGAGGGAGAGAGATGAAAGAAGACACAGAAAAAAGTCTGTGAGTGAGCAGTAGTCAAAGGCTTTGAAAGAAAAAAAAATGGCAGAAGACTTTGCGTCCAAAGCTTTAGGTGCTACACCACGTGGCATCACGGAGGGGGAGGGGTGGGGCCATGGGGGAGGGGGCCCCACGTGGGGAGGGGGGAATGGATAAGGCCAACCGCAACTCTTAGTTGCGGTTGGGTTTTTTTTTTGGGGGGGGGGAGGGGGGGCGGGGGGAAGGACAT